>JAVYIG010004972.1:0-147280 GCA_035222895.1 Strongylocentrotus droebachiensis
GTCAGCCTGTTAATAAGGGGGGGGGGGGGGGGGTTCAAATACCACCCCCCATTCCCCCCCCCCCCCCCACCATGAAAACGGCATGAGGTGATTTTACACACACTTTCCACTTTGGCCTTAGTGCCCCTTAGAATACATTTGTGCCCCTTTCAGTGGATTTGTGCCCTTTCAAAAAAGTGGCTTGACCCAAATTTGATGTAATTCGAGGCCTGTAATATGCATGCATGATGTATCACTGTGTTTAGTAGAGGTGTCATTTTATAGTGGTTACTGGATACATTACCGGACTGTTGATTCTATGGTTAGCAGTTCCTGTCCCACTATGGCATTATTGTTCTTTGGCAAGGGTTTTTGTCTCGCCTGCGTAGCAAAAAAACGAGACATACTGTAGGCGCCGCTTTTCCGGTGACGACGGTGACGACGGCGACGGCGTCAACATCAAAAACTTAACCTAAGGTTAAGTTTTTGAATTTTTAATATAATTTTGAAAGTATACGTCCATAGTCGATGAAACTTGGACTGTAGGGTAATCAAGTATCCCCAATCATGTGAATAGAATTCAGGTCACTAAGTTGAGATCAAAGGTCATTTTACATTGTACATGTAGGTCAACAAACTTACGGGTAGACTTTTTTGTGGCATCAACATCAAGATTTTGAATTTTTAGCATATTTCAAAAGTGTTTGTTCAAATTCCATGAAACTTGTACCCAACGGTTATCAAGTATCACAAATTCCATGTCACAAGGTCAAAGGTCATTTTAGGTCAGTAGACTTGGATTATGTTTTCACAACTTAATATGAGAATAAATGAATCAATTTTTGTTATTTGTTCATGATTCTTAGTCATTATCCACTTTAAAATGCTGATTATATTCAGAGGATTTCACTTTTCAGGGCCTGCTAATGGCCACCCAGCCTATAAATAATGTTCCAACCTCAATTTTTCATCATATTGAATTGCGTAATGCAGGCGAGACCGCCGAGAGCGTTTCTCTTGTATAAATATATTTGCCATTTACAATCCAGATAAAGTTGATGGGTACCTAGTAGGGCAAAAATCCTTGAATGCTTTAAGCATCTTATCTTTGCAGCTAATGTAATAATATAATGATTTGTACAAGGTCATATACAAGTGTACACTGTACATTATATTATTTATGGTAAGCCCTTAAAACTTTTTCTTCATATTTCTTTGACTTTAGATGATAAATTGCTTGATTCTAAGAATAATAAGCTGCTGTTCACTTTTGTTCCTCAAGACCTCAAGTGTAATATTAAACAAACAAATGAGAGGTGAAATAATTTAGATACCTGACCTATGATGTAAATTTTAACAACTTGCACTTCATAGTGTTAAACCATGGACCTATTACGGATGGACATTCATCGTTTTCTTAACGAATTCATTGTGATTGTCTCTGTCAATGTCGTCTCAATAACATTCCGTACTTGTTTCTTCACTTTGATCTCATGATGGTCACCGCTAAAAAGCAGGGAAATTATCAAGATAGTGATTTTACACATGATGTTAATCTACATGCGCAGAAGATAATAACTCGCTTAAATCATGGAAAATCGATGTGCAGTTCTGGTTTATAATCAGAAATTGATGTTCCTTGTACTGTATTTTATTTTGAAAAATATGTTGATATTACCAGATAGAGGTTATATTTGGATTGGTTGTGAAAGAATCATGTTAAATGTCCATCCGTAATAGGTCCATGGTTAAACCCATGAGGACTGTGTGTAACTGTACCTCTATGCTATAAGCCTACACACATTCTCAGATTTTTTCGCTAGGCAAAGCACCAAGATAGTTGTGCGGTTGTAAGGGTCCTAGCGTAGGGGTTGTATCATACTTGTATGGCTGTTTCAATTGTTCTTTGCAGATGGTTACGGTACTCTAAAAGTCACAAGAAATCATGCATAGAAGACCCAGTGATCTCGTACGACAACATGAGAATATATTTTTCATGTTTCTTTCCAATATCCTTTTTTTTTTTTGCCACAAAACTGTACATGAACTGTAGATTAATTATGTCTAGTAGCTGCCAGTAGAAATGGAAATATTATTATTATTGTTGTTTTGATTATTATCAATAAAGTCATAATCATTCTTCCTCTTCTTCTCCTTCTCCTAAGTCGTATTCTTCTTCATAGTAATATCATCATCATCATTATAATAGTAGTATTAATTTTTGTTATTTTAGACTGAAGAGTTAGCCGATGATTGCGATCTCCTTCAGTATGGATCGTTGCAGGGTGACCCCACGTTTCGTATTCAGATGGCCAAGTTTCTTACAAGAAGGTACCAGAGCCCTGTTCACAGGTAAGCTACAGCTACTTCTTTCTTTTGTCTCACTTGTCGCTCTGATATCACAGATTTATTCATTTCTTGTTTTAATTCTTCTGCCAACAGAATAAAACTAAATTGATATTGCTCCATTTTTTTTTCTACGAACAATAATAATAATAAAAACGATGCTTATAAAGCGCTTACCACCAAAGTCTCTAAGCATTATAACATACAAAATACGAAGATAAACAATTACATAGTAAACTTGGCAAACAAATCTTCAAATTACAATACCGGTGCATATGAAATATACATCAATGTGAACAGAGTAATTTAATCATGAAAAGCAGTTTTGAATAAATGTGTCTGACAAGTTTTGAATCGGTTGACAGTCTGACAGTTTTTGATATGGCCCTGATATTGATGTAAAGTGTATTAGTTACAGTCGTCTGCAGCACACAGGTTAATCAAAATTGCCTTGTGTGCAGATAAAATATAAACCGGTACTGCATTTACATGTACATGTACACACATGAGGATGCAAAGTCCATAAAAACAAGTGGCATATCCAGCCTGTATGGGGAGATGTGAGTTGGTCTAGTGGCACCGTTCACTTGGTCAGCTCTCTGTCTCCGCCTACAAAATGGCTCAGGGCGACCCTGGTTCGAAACTGAGTCACTTCTGTTGGATGGCGACGTTAAAGGTCGGTCACCAGACGTAAATAATCATATCTGATTGATACACGTCTGTAAAAACCAGTCACCATATGCAGCACCCCCTCCTCCTCCCGGTTATTCAACATATTCAATTAATATTGGAAGTTGGTACCATGCTCAATTTCTGGATCAATCTGAATAATTTATAATTTTAACAATCAGTTATGAATCAATGGCACACACAACTGATAAGCTCACCTGTAAGTGATGCTTAAAGTTTCTATTTTACTTCAATTTATGATGATTATAAACTTATGTAGGTAAATATGTCACCATAGCGTATGGCAACGGCCAGGTACATGTAGTTCCTCTATTAGATCTTATGGAAATGAACAAACTCAGTAGGCAATGAGTTAACTTAACTTCTTTTTTATTATTAAGATAAGGGGGGCTGTGTGTTTTGATTGTTTGCTTTCTTAGTACTTTTGACCCGATTTGCAGCTTTTGCAAATATGTTAGACTACCGTTCTTTGATTCAGCAGTTTTTGTTTTTTATATGCATGATTCTGTTGATTGTCTATAAAGGGTTAATTGGTCAAGCCCGGCCCCAGTGATGTTGTAGAATTGTTAAAGGTAAAGACTAGTTCTGGTCATGCGATTGAATTGTGAAAGAAACGTTGAGGAATCAATCAGAAAAGGTTGATCATCTAGCATATCAGTATTGGTGTGTACTGCAAGGTTCTGGAATCATCAAAATGATAATAAATTTGGCCCAGTCTTGGTAAAGCTACAAGCACTGTACACAGAAAGATGTATATGGGACTACACGACACATGCGCGATATCTATCCAGTCCGGATAGATCTAATAATTTACCAAATATATCAATTAGTAGGCGGTTTCTCGTAGTGCTGTAGCCGAACCGCCGAACCGAACGGAAGTTCGCCGAACATGGCACTTCCGAACCAAACCGAACCGAACCGAACACAAATGCCTGGTTCGGAGGTTCGGCAAAAAAAAAAAAAAAAAGTTTTTGCAAGCTAATTAACTTGTCATTTTGTACCTAATTTTTATGTCATGATTGCTAATTTTATATTTACTTTTTTCCCATTTTCCGCCTTTGTGATTTATGCCTATCCAGTGGTGGGCGCGACTTCACTGGCGCCATTAAAAAATCCTGACCACGCTACGTCGCGATCGCAAGCCATGAACAAGAATACATGCATGCATGTGCGTGATCAAAACAAGTTCAGCTCAAACCCATTCAACAACAACAACAAAAATATTTTTAATTGTAACAATATCGAACAAATTTTATAATATAATTAATGAAATAAATATATATTATAGTGTGGTATTTATTTATTTAGGAAAAATAGGAATTTTATATTTTTCCTGTTGAAAATAAAAACTTATAAAAAACAGTTACTGACGAGCCTGATCGAGTCTCTATTCAAGATGGCAGCTTTCATGACTCTAACATTAGACAACAACCGTCTCGGAAAATCTTTAAAAAATATCATTTATTGACAAATTGAAAACAGGAATCTTTTAAAATTGAAAATAAAACACACAAATAATTACGTTTAGAGCAGTTTTTTAATGTGAAATTCGTGCTGGTCGGAGCAGTGTGCGGAAGTCCTCCGTGCTCGTCGGGCCCGGCAGCGTTATTTTTTTATGCGGCACAGATTGGGGCTTTTTTTTAAAAGGGGTCTTGATTTACAGACTAATACTGGTCGTGTGCGTACTATAAACAGTATAAGTAGTAGAGGTCTGTTTTTAATAGTGTTACATGTAATCCTCTACCGCATGGAAAATCATTACATCAACAATTAAAATCAAATTGGAAATCTGAAGAGGAGGCAGCACGTCAATAAGGAGAACATCACAATAATTAGTCCATAAAACTTAACTAACTTAAACGAAGAGGAATGTTATCTAAACACATAGTCTAGTTCGCGATGGATATACAAACTTCTTCGCAGCGCTAATCCGCTAGCGAACATGACTAGTCTCACGCACGTGCAGACACTATTGAGAAGGGAAAGAACGTACTTCCCATAGGTTTAACATGCGCCATGCCCCAATCTGTGCCGCATAAAAAAATAACGCGGCCCGGCCGGCCCGCCCAGTGCCGACCGCCGTGGCTAGTATAACACTGCTTGCTATTATATTACCGAACCCCGAACCGAACCAAGTTCGGGTGAAAAATTGCCGAACCGAACACGAACATAGCGTCTGACTAGTTACAGCACTAGTTTCTCGGCAATTCACGTATTGGTCAAAACATATTCTTTCACATGATTGGTAATTTAATAAGAGCTTCCATTTCATTTTTTTGAGAGGGGGCTTTCCGAAAACTGTTCTATAGTGCCTTTAAAACTCAAGTCTCACAAAGAAGCTGGCCTATCATAAAGCTACATGTAAGGACGCTTCACATATCTAATAATACTGATGGTAATAATAATAGTAACAATGGTAAATGGCAGCTTCTTATAGCGCACAGGTCCGTGATGCCGTTTTATACCCCGGTCATACATGTAGCTGGCGGCCAAATATGAAGCCCTCTGGCAAATCGGGTACCCATTAACAACCGAGCGGAGAGTAGCAAAAGTGGATTAAAGGGGGTGTAGCATGACAAGGCTATGTGTCTTTCCTGTGGCCTGACTTGGAGCCAATCGGCTATAATACGAATACGACTACGAATGACGCGACCGCAGCATCACGTGCGTGCAACATCCACGAAACCAAAGCGCGAGGAGAACTTCAGTCTGTTTTGCGAACGCTAGCGCGCTGACCTTTAATTAAAGTCCATTCTTTAACGGGCAGTTGTCCAAAAGAAGTCGGAGATGGCATTAACCAGTATTTGCCATGCTACACCCCCTTTAATACCTTGCAAAAGGACATTAGTGCTGGGCTGGGAGTTGAACCCTTAACCCTTGGTTTGAGGTAAATGAAACACCATACCATGACACCTCTGTAGGTATATTTGTATCTTATGACATGCAAATAAATAATTACACTTTGGGGACTTTGTTGCTACAGTGTAGCAGCTACGGTACAGTACATACTGTACTTTATTCACCTTCACTTGCTATGCATTCACATGTAAAATGGTTTATATTTTGTCATATTATCTTGCTATTTTTCTATTTTGCTATTTTGAGGCAGTTCAGCGCATGAGTGAACATTAACAAGGCTTTATACAATCAAAGTTATACGTACGTTTTGTACTTTTGTAGCTACAGGGATTACCGGTACTAAGCATAATATTAAACAAATATACCATGCACTGAGAGGCTCTGGTTGAAATTATTGATCAAGGTGGCAGGAATAGCACTTTTCTGTCACCGAAGAATCCATAATTTCATCCTTCATTAAAATAATAATAATAATAACAATGTTTACTGTCACTGAAGTAGTGTTGATATCACATTGATTAATCGCATACCTATGATGTCATCCATGGTATAGTGCACTATACCATGGATGACGTCCCGGTATAGCACATTTTTCTTATCGGTAACATCATAGCAATTTATGTTTGGTCACATGATGCTATGTTGACCAATCACTGAACAAGATTTCATTACGGTAATCAAAAATATAATATTGACTATCTGCCCTTCCTCTATCCTTAACCCAGCGACAACATCTTATGCAATGCTGGGGCTAGCCAAGGACTGAACTTCCTATCGACCCACTTCTTCAAGAAGGGTGATGTAGTCTTTGTAGAAGACCCCACGTACTTCCTTGCCCTTGCAGCCTTTCAACATGATCAGCAGCTTAATGTAGTACCAGGTAAGTCAGTGTACTAAGGGGCAATTGAGGGGGAGGGCTGACATCATTGGGGCACCAATTGGTAGGTGCATGAAATATGACTTGGTAGTTTTTTAGGGAAAAATAATGATTGCTGTATTTAGTTTGTCAATTGTTTGCCATTGCTTATCCTTAATACTACTATGACATGGAATAGCAATTTACATGTACACCTGTAGTTCATTTCACTCGGTTGATTCAACTGTTCGCATGAATTAGCAGAGAGAACTAGAAGTGAATACTCTCATGGTCAACTACAATATTTTATTATTCTCATTTGTTGATCGTCTCTGCAATGCTATTTGAATGAACAACAGCTTTTATTGTTACCAGTTGCACTTTTCTGACTTGTTTTCAATAAGATCGAACACATGATCTAAATCTACTGGGTGCAAGCCAATAATTCCTTTAAAACAATTAACAACATTGTAGTACTATTTGACGTAGCGTTACATGGTAATCACGAAGCAGATATATTCATTAGTTCCAGGGTATATAATTTTAAAGAAAACTGAATTTGATTCCCGGACTATTCTCCCTCTTTTTCTCTCACAATACGATCAGGGAAATGCGTGTGCCCTTTTGTAGATAGTCCAAGAGTTGCTTTTTTGCTGCCACGTAAAAACACGGGCATCAATGCATGCATACTGTTACTGTTTTAATTATTAGTTTTAGTGGTTATCATTATCATTATTATTATAAGCATTATCATTATTATTATAAGCATTATCATTATTATCATTATTATCATTATTATTATTATTAATATGAATAATTTTGTTATTATTGTTATTATCTTTATTATCATTATTGTTAATATCATTCATTACCCAGCTATAGCACATCTGCCATTATGACACTCTTGAGTGCATCCTAACCAAGTACCTTTTCTGCAGCTGGGTGAAGAAGCACAGGATCAAATATAGGATTAGTAGTGTTATAGACGTGCAGTTTATTTTTTATTATATCTAACAAAATTTTCACCACATTTTTCTACTGATTCACCATCTATCATACCATACACAGTATTTTACTTGCTCATTATTAACGTATGATAATTGTTCAATTTTTTTTTGTATGATGCCACCATCAACATTCTCATTTCTTAAAATTTATTATGATTCAGTTGCTAAAGAAGATGATGGTATAGATACAGAAGATCTAGAGAAGAAGCTATCGGAGCACCTGGGAGACAGACAACCAGATGATACGAGACCGTTTCGTAGCTTACTGTACCTCATCCCCTGCTTTCACAATCCAACTGGATCATGCACTTCTTCAGGTAATGATGAGCATCGTATTGATTGATGATGATGATGAGGAGGAGGAGGAGGATGAAGTTGTTGTGATGATGTTCGTGGTGATGACAAGAGCCTTAATAACAACGATGATGGATATAATGAATTGGCTATGATGATGATGATGATGATGATGGTGATGATGATGATGATGATGATGATGAAAGTGATAATGAAGATAATATTATGACAATGATGATAGTGAAGGGGATGATGATGATGATAATGATGGTGGCAGTGTAGGTGCTTTCACAATCCAACTGGACCATGCACTTCTTCAGGTAAGGATGAGCATCATATTGATTGATGAGGAGGAGGAGGAGATGGAAGTTGTTGTGGTGATGTTAATGGTGATGACAATGACGATGAATATAATGAATTGGCAATGATGATGAGTATGATGGTGATGATGATGATGATGATGATGAGTATGATGGTGATGATGATGATGATGATGATGATGATGTGGTTATAATGATGAAGGTGATAATCATGGTGATGATGATGAAATCACAAAAGTGATAGCGAAGATAGTATGACAATGATGATAATTATGGTGATGACGATGATGATGGTGATAGTGATTACAGTGATAATGAAGATAATAGTATGACAATAATGATAGTGATGTCACGATGATGATGATGATGATGATGGTGGTGTAGGAAGTGGTGATGTTTTGCTGAGGGGGCCAGGTCCCCATTGCCCCCTACATGTAGATCAAGCCTCAATAATCTTTGTTTTATTAGACATACCAAAGACTAGTGATAATGATTCATTTATGATTAGTACAACCATGAGCAAAAAAGTGGGAAAAATACACAATTATACACAATTTTATGGGATGGGATGGGATTCTTATTCATATGCCTATATTTTGCCTTAAAATGGCAAAACAAAATGATTTAAATCTTGCTTTGAATTTCTCTCTCTCCTTCTTTTGATTAGAATAATTTGAAATGCCTTTTCAAGATACAGCAAGGATTATGAAACTGTTTTACACTCTTTATATATTTATTTACATGTATTCACCTTCAAATGTCCAAAGATAATGTATTTTTTACATGACCATAAACAATCTTCTTGAATCTTTTCTTTCTGTTGTAGAAAAAATGAAGAGTATAATTAGGATGGCCAGAAAGTATGACTTGCTCGTGGTGTGTGATGATGTCTACAATGTGTTGTCATGGCAACCAGCTGATGAAGGCAGTGACCGGAAATACAAGTGTCCCGCTCGCCTCTTTGCCTTCGACAACCCCTCGGATCCCGACTTCAAGGGAAATGTTGTATCCAACGGTAGCGTGTCCAAGTTCCTTGCGCCCGGATTGAGGCTGGGATGGTTTGAAGCTTCGGATCGCATCATCAATCTCATGATGAAGAAGTATGTATGCTCGCGGTGACCCATCAAACCATTTTTCTTTCATTAAGAACATAGTTTACACCAAATCCTCCATATACATATACAGTGCTTAATTAGAGTAAGAATAATTGCTTTATCAAAGTGATTGAAGCCCTTTGTCCCATGAATGATATACATGTACACATAAGATTGTCCTCCTAGTCCGTTATCCATCTGACACATTTCTTATAGTGAGTACCGTTAGAAGAAAAAAAATTACAGAATATGTTTAATCCATTTCCAATGCATTACATTGTGCCATTCATGAATAAGATCAAAATATACACATACAATTGTATCGTATGTTACAATCATAACCGTCTCTAAATCGGAAAAGCAGTGTAAAATTTATAATCAATATTTTGTGTACAATAATACTACAATTTGAATTTCTTTTAATATAATTTTATTTTTTTTATTTTTAACAATGATGGAGTTGAAAATGATAATAATTTGTTACAATTTGAGGATAATGTTTTATTTATTCGGTTCTTAAGAACATTGCAAACTGGGATATTAAATGGGGAGCATTCTTGACAGTATTTGTTTTACTTTGGTCTATAATTCAATTACAGTCAATACCTGGACAGCGGTGGATCCTTCAATCACTTAACAGGAGGCATTGTGGGTACAATGCTTAAGATGGGGATCGTAGACGATCATCTAGACTTTGTCTGCAACCATTTTAAGGTATGCTTCAATGTAGTGTTCGTTATTGGCTTAGCTACTCAGGGGAGGGGGCAGGGGGAGGAGGCAGGGGGAGGAGGCAGGTGCCTACAAATCAAATAGTGAAAATATAAAAGAAAAAGTGAAATAGAAAAAGAGAGGTGAAAGACGATAAGATAAAGAAGATAATAATAATAACAATAATAATAATGTCAGGCTCATATAGCGCATGATATGTTGCCATCTCTATGCACTTAACAAATTGCAAAATAACAAACTTATGTCTTATATAACATTTGGAATAGCTACAGTAACTTAATTACGTCAGTTAAGAAAGTATGGCAATACATAAAGATTCTGAATACAAAACTTAATTGAAAACAACATACAGAGTTAAGATTAAATGAGAGTGTAACCTGATAACTTCTTAAATTGTAACAAAATGTCAATTGCTGTTCAGTTACAAAAGGGAGGAAAACATGTACGTCTTTAAGGACTGCTTAAAATTATTAATGGAAGGTGCATCTCGAAGCTGGAGAGGAAGGGCATTCCATAGTGAGGTTGCCAGGATGCTGAAAGCACTTTCTCTGTAGTATATCTGGTACTGACTCTGGAGTTTGGAGGAGATTTATATCTGAGGAGTGTAGATTCCTAACAGCAATAATTCAACATGTTCCCACACCCTCCCCTCGCATCATTGACATTGTTCTCTCGTGCTTCAGCCGCTTGAATTCTGGTACTCCCCAGTGACACCACTTCTCCTTCATGTGCTGGACCCATGTTAGAAAGAAATGGATCATCTTGAAATGCCAAAATTACCAAAAAGTGCTGATGTACATTGTAAGCAGGCCTTTTGTCAACTGACATTACATCATGTGAATTAAAATAAAATCACGTGGAAAATCACATGGTAAATTGATTACTTGGAAAATCAAGTTTTGTGGACACTGCTTTGCTGACACAGTGGGAAATTGTTTTGCTGATATGTTGACTGACGACCATGGCACTACCTAATGATATACAAGCACTATTTTTTAATACACCGTACTGTCCCTACATCACATTGTTATGATTTGTTGCTGTTTTTATGTTTTTAGACAAATGTCGATGCCATGACGAAGGTTCTCAGAGAAGAATTGCCACCTGGAGTGAAATTTTCTACTCCAGAGGTATGTATTTTTTTTATTGTTATTTCATATTGGATTCTACGGAGCGAGAGGAACCATCTAGAAGATGATAAGTGATCCAGAGCATAGGCTTAAGAACATTTAAAGCCCCACTGCACTACTTATACCTACTTGTGCCCTCTATATGGCACTGGTTTTTTTAACTTATACCAAATGTGTCCACAAATGGGTCCAAAATGAAATTATGTTTACTCACTTCAAACTTGTATTTTTAGGATCAGGACTAATCATATTTTTGAGAAATGCAAATTCTGGACCTTAATCTATCTCCTTATTTATTCACCAGATATGAATACTTTGAGTTTTTACAATTTTATTGTGAACTATAGCATGTCTAATGACTGTGATATAAAACTCATTCGCTATTAACTACACCTTTAAATATATTGGGTCTTTAAAAATATGTTTCAGAGATTATTCATGCAAATTGTTGAGTTTCTATCTTGAAAAATACAGATTTTGTATCCCTTGAAAGTGAAAAATAGCCCTAAATTAGGGTTTTGACAATAACAAGTTTTTATTTCAATAGGTAAAATGCTTTTTACTTCGGTCAAACTTATTTTATTATAACAACTGATGATATAAGGTAAATACATGCAAAAAAATTGGCAACCAGTGCATTGCCTAATAATTTTCATATGACACATATGTGATCTAACAGAGTGAAATATGAAACTAATAGCAATTGTAGTCGTCAAACTCCTTAGAAAATTCACTTAGAAACATACTCTTTATTGCATGTTATAAAAAGCAGTGTGAAATGTATACTATGGTTTGTTTTGGGTGTTACACGATGTTAACATTTCAATGAGATCATCAATTTCTACAAACTCTACAATATAGATGTTTAATCAGCTTGCTAATGTTCTTTGCCTTCAACTACAGTGGATATAGTGTGTCATTCAATAATATCACTAACACATACATGTATGTAAGCAAAACATTGACGAATCTTTTAAAAAATAAAACTATAAAAAAGTACCCCCAGTCATGTTAGTACGGTAATAAGAAATAAGTGAATCCTAATTTATGTACATCTCGAGAATGAGACATTTTAGATGTATTTTAAAATTGTGTATGTTTTAGGTAATAATACTACTGTAGTAACAATCATCCTTTACCACTATTTGTATTAGGAGGCTTTTTCAAACGACAACATTTTTTAATGCTCTTAAATAAGTATTTATTTATTTATTTAATTGATGACCGATTGATGAATGGATGAATTGATTGGTTGGTCGGTTGGTTGGTTGATAGATCTTAACTTTTGCTGTGCCTATATCACAGGTGACAAACAATATACAGTGTGGCTTAAACATGTACCGTATTTGCCGGTGATAAGGCCGCAGCGCCGCACCCCCAACTTTGACATTTCGTAGAGAAAAAAAAACAAAAACGGACAGCCCATTTATATTTCACACTAGTGTAGGGTTGCGGTTCTAACAGCTAATTCCTAGCACTCTTAACACAGAGGCGGCCCAGCAGACATGTTGTAGGATTGATAACTACTGGCTAACTGAACAGGTTTTAATGTGTAAAAGCATTACAGCATTCTATGTAGCATTCCACATACATTCCATGCAAAGTAGAATAAATCAATACATATTCATATAGTCCCATACAAGTATAAATCAACATCACAAAGTATTCTTGAATATTCAAACATAAACAAAGGGTATATATTGAATATTCATTGTATATGTAAATTATACTATATAAGCTTGACTGCATCAGGTGAACATTGAAACCAATGAGAGAGAGAGAGATAGACAGATGAAAGGATGGTGGATGAAAAGGGTGAATGTGAATGAGGGATGACCTATTAATATGAAAGGGATGAGTCATGGATATGAAGGGGAGTTTCAGAAGTTCAAAATAAATCCCTACACTAGCTTATACATTTTGTATGTATGCATACATTTGTGGAAGATACTACATGTATATGTTTAGGATCATTAAATAAGGTATTACTGGAAATGCCCTTTTCTTTTATACATGTATGTACTTTCTACACAGATTAGTTACATGTACTGAGTGCCCTTTTTAAAAGGTATTTCCAAATGAAAATCCATATTTCCCATAAATTTTTAGAAAAACATTTTAATTTGCTTGATTTTATCAACTTTATATACCTGTATCATACCCGTGTCGTGTACATGTACACTGGGTAATGATTAAGTGGGGGATTTTGAGCTTTTGTAACCTACCAAATAGTTTAGATTGACCATACAATCTTTGGTTATATGACATAATTTGGAACAACCTCTGTAAAAATGAAAACGTGATGATTTGCAAACACACAGCAATGTAAGTAGCAAGAGGAGAGGTTGAAAAATTGAAATTTGCTATTCTCACATCTATCTTTGCCCCTCATTTGAACTAGTTAAAGTATGAAAATGTCTGTTAACAGTTTAATGTAACATCCGAAACGTGCTAACGGCATACCAGAAAGTGCTGTTAAAATGGCTGAATAATTTTTATGAGTCACTTTTATTAAGATTTTTTCTGATAAATTACAATTAGGGATATACTAAAGCAGCCAGCAATGCCTTACACCACAAAGTGTGGCTTCAATATTTATGTTTTATAAGTCCATTTTGCAGAAAATTTAGATATTTTACGGAAAATTTGATTTTTTGCATCATATTTCTTCATATTTTTATATTTAGATCTAAATGAAATTATCAAAATATTGTTTTTAACAGGAGTGTGCATTGTGAAATCTTAACTTGCACATATGATCGAAAATTAGTTGAAATTTGCAAACTATGTGTTAACAATCAAATAGTGTAACGTCCGAAACACCCTTCTTGAGTTTACACAAAATTATGGGATTTGAAAGACCCGATTTGTGTTTTGACTTGTGTTAAGACTTATAATAACTTATTTCATAATGATTTCTTCACTCCAGATACCCTTAAATATGGATTATCATCATTTATTTGGTATTTTTTGTTTCGGACGTTACAACTGTTAACGGAAAATTGTTTTTAACTATAAAATAGTATTGTAGTGATGTATTGCAAATTTCTTTTTTTCCGTGGTTAGCCGCCATGAAATGTTTAAAAAATGTTACGAAAGATAGGTCCTGCAGTTCATATATTTTCTGCTACTTCAAATTGAAAGTTGTTTCGGACGTTACAAAATTGTTTACGGAAAATGAGACAACTTTTTCAAATTTTGAATATATTTCTAATATAAGCGCTACTACAATTAAATCTCATTAAATGATTGTTCTAGTGGGTTAAATGAGGGCCTACATTGTTTACAGAAAATGTAACGTCCGAAACACCATTTTCAAATGCACTGTTCCATCAAAATACAGGAGTTAATTCAGATTACTGTTAACTTTCTTTAAGATCCACCCATGCTCATTAATCATCAATATAAAAAAAACATATTGCTTGTGGGTATATATTTTTTTCGGCTCCAACCAAAAAGGTATGTCAATTTTGTTACAAAATTCCGTAAACAATTGGCTGTTCAGGGATACCTCATGCACATAAAGCAATGCTGACATTTTTTGTTAAGCTATAGGAGGTTAACCTAGGTCCATGCTTCAAGAAAAAGTTGTAACTGATTTCTAATTCTTTATCTTTGTAAAGTTTCAGGCTGTCAAAGGGTCATTAAGCTATTTGGTCATAGTTAAAAAAAACCAGTGCCATATAGCAAACGATGCCTACTGGTAATTGGTGCCTGTTGGTCCCCCCATGATCCTCTTTTTCTTATGTTAATTGAGAGCTGATTTGATGAGATACCACCTTTCAGTGACCTTGCAGGGAGGTCTAATCCCCCTTGGCCAAACTAGTGCAGACAGGCTTAAAGAAAGAAATAAATCATCTTGAAATGCAAAAATTACCAACATGGCCTATTTTTTTTTAAATGAAAAATATAAGAGGAAAAAGGTCCACACAAATATATTTAAAAATTGAAAGTTATCAAAATGAGCAAATTTATACGTTTACGTTGATTGCTTTGATTGATATTGCCATCTTCTCTTCTTCTGTCTCTTGTTATCTCATGGTTCTTATATTTTTGTTCTTATCAGGGGGGATATTTCTTCTGGCTTGAGCTGCCTAAGAGTGTGGATGTTGCTAAGCTTTCTGCAGTGTGCAGAGAGAAGTATAATGTCAACTTTGCTCCTGGCCGAAAGTAAGTACCAGTATTTCATAATAATAATAATATTGAATATTTATATAGCGCACATATCCACCTTGCATGGTGCTCAAGGCGCTCCGAATATTACCAGGCTCTGCTAGGCTGCTGATTTCGGCGCTCACAGCATTCAAGGAATTCCTTCCTACCGGTACCCATTTAACACCTGGGTGGAGAGTGGCAAATGTAGATTAATGTCTTGCCAAAGGATATTGGTGCTGCGGCAGGAATTGAGCCACAGACCATGTGATCCACAGTCCGACGACTTATCCACTAGACCATATTTTGGGTCTAGTGGCAATTTTTTTTTTGCCTTTGTACAGATAAGCCAGTTGAGCATATATTTCAGCAAGTGTATCGTTTTGAAAACCTACTAGAAAAGTACAAGCAAATAAATAGTTTATGTGTACTCTTTTGGTATTATTATTTACCTTGACCTCTCGGTTAAACAAACAGATATTCAAGCACAAAGCTTCCTTTATTATGCGCTTAGGTTGAGACTAGTAAACTGTTATGTATTGTCTGTCCTATTGTATGGAGCAGAAACATGGACAATAAGCAAGGCCATGGAAAATAGAATACCATCTTTTGAAATGTGGATTTACAGAAGAATTATGAAAATATCTGGGAAACAAATAAAAACCAACAAAGAGAAATTGCACATCGTGATATGGCAGGGCGTAAACAAATTGCACTAGTAAGATTAGTTAAGGAGAGGAAATTCAAATATTTTGGTCATGTTAAAGGGATCTGGTAACTTTGTCTCTGATTCTGAAACAAAATTCTGGATTTAGCTCATGATGCAATGATAATTATAAACCTTTAGGGTCAGTCAGGATCCCCATGAATTTTACAAGCCGATTGCCTGTCTGATTATCAAGATATTTATGATTGGAATTACAAATTTTGAAAACCGTTCGCCTGACAGTTTTCATAACACTACAGCCTATTGGGGAAAACGAGTATGGTAAAACCGGTCACTCAAAGAGTTTTACTTTTTTGAGGCACTTCTTGATTATTTTGAAGCGCAATTTTTTTAGGGCTTCAATATTACACCATATCACAGACACTGATAACACGTAGGGCCGTGTATCTCAGATTTTACATTGTTAAACGATCCCTTTAAAAGGCACCAAAGCCTCTTAAAGGATGTATTGGAGGGAAGTGTGGAAGGAACTAGACCGAGAGGGAGACCCAGAATCAACTGGGAAGAGAATGTCAAGAACTGGAGTGGACTAAAACTGCAAGAGTGCACCAGAATAGCAGAAGATAGAGTATAATGGAATTTTGGAGGTAAAGGTTTTGTATTGAGATCTGGGACCTGTTACATATTTATGGTAACTCTGCCATCAGTGGTAACTAGCAAGGTAACACTGCTCAACAGCCAATCAAAATCAAGTATTCCATGGAAGTTACCATTGATGGCAAAGTTACCATTAATGATAAATTTTATTCAACAGGACCCAAAAGTTTAACTTTCAAGCATAAGTTTCACTAATACAGATGACTTTTTATTCATGTAGGTATTTCACTTATTTCAACAACTTCTTGAATGGCACTGCTCTCATGCATTTTCACTCAAGCAAAACCCACATTTTCTATTCTCTTCTCAGTTTTTCCTCCACCCCAAAGTTTGACCACTTCATCCGACTGTCCTTCAGCTACTACCCTGCGGAGAAGCTAGTAGACGGGGCCAAGAAGATATGCCAAGCCATCAAAGAGGTCATGGGATCATAGATGTCTTCAAACCATAGCCAGCTGAGAGGGATAGTTGTGCACCTGAAATCACTCCTGCAGAGCTGCCATACAACCATTACGTTATTCCCAGAATTATTCTGTTTTTCCTCCAAATTAGGGTAGTACGTTTTTTCTCGATAATTTTTTTTTTTACATACCGCACGTCAAACAACTGCCCTAAAATGTTGATTTGATCACAAATTCAATAGAAAACTAAGGTTAAAACAAACTTGAAAACATACTTGAAGAAAAAAATATTCTCAAAAAGAATGAAACGCTGATAATACCAAAATAACAACAAAAAAATATCTACTTGTAAATAAACTTTGGGTCCTAATATGGAAAAAACAGCATGTGAAATGGACATTTCTGCATTTGAAGTGTGTCGCGCAAGATTGTAAGTTTCGTTTTAATGAATTCCTTTTTTTGGTCGCACAAAGTTGGCAGCTCTGGATAGTCAGCTGAGAAAGATAGTTGCGTCACCGGAAATGGCTCCTGTTATTATTCAGCTATTTCACGTAGCGTTGGACGTGCTCCGACCTTTGCTTCAGGCTTTATTGCATCAAAGATATAGGGTTTTGGTTGCATATGGGATATAGGTTAGGTTGCAATTAAGGGCTAGGGTTTGCGTTTAGTGTAGTGCTTGCTCCTCCGTTGAAGTTTAGAATTTGGTTAATGCGGGATGTTGACTATGCAGCAATTTTTGCCAAAGCATGTGTCATTCATCTCCCTTTCCTCCATGACTTTGTACCGTGTAGAGTCCATGGCAGAAATGTTTCAATCAAATTTTTAGGTAAGGTAATATTGCTCTAAATTTCATTTTGCTTGAATCATCAATATAGACTAATTATAATACTGAAATGAATGATTACCGATATGTGCCATAATATTTACAAATTCTTTTTGAATTGTAAAAAAATATATTTTATATGTATGTTGGATAGAACTATTCAGAATACCATATATTGACCTATGAGTATGTGTGTGTATGTCACAACTATGACTATCAATGAGCTATGTTTGATACACGTAGAGAACCTATTGTGAGTGTGTCAAGCTCATTATTCTGTACATATTATATTAATTCATCAACTAAATGAATCCAATCATGAAATGAAAATATGAAATAGAATTTACAATGACATTATTCTTTAAATAATTGTTTTTAATGTAACAGAATTATGTCCACTTTTTACATACTGGTATGTAGAGGTTGAGAATTAGAGCTTTTAAAAAAAAATGCCTCTCTTTTCCTGCTTCAACGAGCCTTAAGTCTGGCTTTTAACTTGGACTAAGTTAGTATGCTTTTATTCATGAATACGGGCCATAGGCATAATACATGTATATAACATTTACAGTTATCTGTACTGCAGAATAATAGACTTGTTATAGCATCAACAGTAATTTTATCTTTATATCTTCTAAACATGTATCATTTTTCTCAGGACTTTATTAAGGGATTCTTCTTTCTTACATTATCAATTCAATCATCATGTAGATCTCAAAATATTAAATAAATACTTTAATGTGCATCTTTACTTTTTTAAGCTGGTCAGATGTATTTATTTTGTATGTTTATCAATGATTTTAAATTTTACTTGCCATTGTATTAACTATCATGTTTGATATAGCCTATTTTTTTTATGAGACGAGCAATGGTGTAATGTGGGCCTAAAAGTGCAGCCAAATTATTTTGTTCCATGCGATTATACTGTATTCAAAATACGAGCTTCAAAAATTATTTCTGAAAAGATATACTGTATGTTTTTATACGCTCTCAATTAACATGAAAGCGAATTATGAGCAATAAAAAATCAAAGTCTAATTGTTTGTTATCATTTTGCAAGCTTCCGTAGCTTGTTATGTATGAAAATGAGTTCATACTGGAATCTGGGCTTGCTGTGGTACAAAATTTAAGACGTAGACCGTACCTGCTCGGAAGCATATACTGGCACCAAGTTAAGTGGGTATATGTATACCGGTATGCATTATTCCCTACGTCACATACGTGCGTCATGCGTACCTACATGCTCGCATGCAAATAGAGACTGCATGAAACCCGGGGTGGTACCCATATGCGACACATCCGTGTGTGCTGTTTTGTGTTTTTCTTTTTTTTCTTTATACTACTTATCTGTTAGCCCATATAATGCGGGATGAAGGTGTTTTTTGGGAGGTGGTTAATATTATATATTCTAGCTATATACAAATTATTTCCCAGGTGATTGTTCACTTTAAACTAGCGTTGTGTAACATGTTATGTCAGTCTAATCAACACTCGGGAGTTTGTAATTTGGATTATTTGACAAAATGAATGCAAATAAAATTTGACATAAAATTATGTTGTAGTTTCTTTCTCTCACTATAATTATGTCTGCTGATGTTATCATAAGATTCCATTCATGATTTTTCCATGAATTTTGTATGCAGTGATGGAAAAAAGTAATGGTTGTTTTACCCACCAAGATATCACAGAAATCCTACAAAGAAATATTGACTCTTTACTACCAACGGTGGTTTTACTTGGGTTTACTTTATCTGCAAAACTAATTTATCATATCGTGTTTGAACCTACATTTGATCATTCCGCAGCATTGTTAGGAGGAAAAACAGAACATAAAACAAAACAACCTTTAATAGTCGTGAAAATATGAGTTTGATGATATGAAGAAGGAGTTGCTTAGAGAGATTTTTGAGGGTGTATACAAAAAGAGAGGGGAGTCGGACAGAGAGGGGGTAGCTAGAGAGAGAGAGAGAGAGATGGGGAGGAGAGGCCAATGTCTTGTGAGTGTGGGTATCGAACCCACAACCTTGATAAGACACCTGTGCATGTCGTGAGAAACGCATACGTATGTTTACGTACGTATTCGCTATCTCTGAATTCATAATTATTGGCTCTTATGTATATAGTGACAAGAACGTATATCTCACGAGCTATGGCGACAACTGTTCCGCGATTGGTTTCTTACAAATAAGTGAATTCCCAACTTCAAACCTGGACCAAACACTAATACCTAAAGTAATCCTAAGCCTAACACAATACCGAGTTGCAACCCCTATCCTTGGGGGTGTTTCACAAAGACTAAGGTCAATTTTAAGTTGGACTTAACTATGGCAGGCTGTTCATGCCACTGTTTTCTCTTACCATTTACTGGCATTGGTCTCTCAAAAATCATGGTCACAAATTTACATTTTTTGATAATTCATTATTGAAGAAAAAAATATCATGGTGAGAGCAAACAGTGGCATGAACTGCCTGCCATAGTTAAGATCTTAGTTTTTGTGAAACACTTCCCTGATCCTATAATTTCATTTTCAATACCAAAGTCAGATGCAATCGTCACCGGACAGGAGCCAAGTGTCGGGTGCTCCTGTCCGGTGACGATTGCATCTGACTTTGGTATTGAAAAAGAAATCGGGTCGCATATTTTTATCAACGTTAAACCACCCACCATAGTCCCCGCATATATCTACATCAAAGGCGTTTTCATTGTTCAAAATAGTTGATCCTCTTTTTCTTATCTAAACTACATAATGTGTATTGACATAACCTGTAATTCAACTGTTTATCCATTTTACCTACTGAGATAATGTATACACCACTATTGGAGTATTTAGAAATGTTCTCCCCGTATTCCTTCTATTTTCATGCAATGTATTAAAAAAGATAAGTTGGTATGAAATTTTGATTCATCAACAAAATAATAATCTCCCTATCACTTCTTCTTCTCCTTCTTTTCTTCCTCCTCCTCGTTCTCTTCCTCTTCCTCCTCCTTCTTCTTCTTCTTCTTCTGCCATTTTAGTCTCTTTATAACAAGCACCTACCTCTCTCTCTCTCTCTCTCTCTCTCCCTCTCTCTCTCCCCTCTCTTTTCTCTCTCTCTCTCTCCCTCTGTCTCTCTCTCTTTCTCATACCTCTCTAATACATGTACATGTATTTCCCTTTTTTAATCTCTCCGTACACAGAATATGAACAAATGAGTGACGAGTTTCATATATAATTCCAAATGCATCGAAGTATGATTTGAAATAACAGACCACAAATTCCAACCTCCATAATCAATTCTTTCTATTATATTATGTATCTTTTTATTGCATTCATTTCCCTTGCTGCGAAATACAAAATAAAATATATTATAAATCATTTGACAAGAGGTGGCGGTATTGCAAAAATATCAACTGTGGCCAATAATTTACAGTTTACTATGATTAACTAAGCTACATGTACTATATCCGCTGCTCGCTCTAAAGCAAATATGATGTTTTTTACATCGGTCTTTTGATTCTAGGGAATAAGCTAACAAAGACTAAACCTTAAAACGAGGTATGAAATTATATATTTTTTTGAATATCTTAATTTTGCTTTAAAAACTGGCTAATCGATTCCTCGTATTAACCTCCAACATAACATAGTCATAATCAGTTAAACGCATAGCTTAATATTCTCTTAGTTTCTAAAAAAATAAATTAAAGAACTTTGGCATGCTTTAAATTTGATCCCACGACCACATTCTGTTAGAGAACAAACACCATTATGGTGCAAGCACATCATTGAAATGGAATGTTCTGAAAAATATTCATTATAAAATAGTAAAATTATTATTTCAATAATTTCAGTTATGTATTCATTTGATGAACAAAATAAATAATATTTACAACATGTACACATAAAATAGAGACAACAAGCATTTTTTGCACGCATTCTATACGGGAAAATAAAGACAGTTTTAGAACGCAAAACGTGAGCAATGCTTATGATGTAGAACTATTCCTACTATTACATTTTCTTTAGAAAAAAAGGCATGTCAATTTAAATGAGATGTGAATGATTTTATGAACATTATATTTGTAGAGGCACATTCCAAGATATCTCGAAGAAAACACCCGCCCCCTTTCTATAACAACTAAAAAAGTCGGTTTCCTTGATTTCGTTGGTTTGTATGTTTTGTTAATGCACCTCACACTTTCAGACGGAATGTTGTAAAGATAAGGATGATAAAAACATGAAAATATATGCATTTGTGTATGCTGAAATTCGTCTTCTGTATCTTTAAAAAAAGTAAAAATAAAATATGAAATTAAGAAATAATCAGGAAAATTATAAAAATAGGAATGTAGGTCTATACCCTTATGATAACAGTTTCAATAACAATTACATCAGTTCATATTGAAAGAAGAATAACTTATCATGGCTGTTCATGCAATTTGATCGTCAAAAATATATCAATTGTGAGCAAAAATAAATTACTTAGATACTATTTACAATGGAATGCACGAATTCTATACACGATATTGATAAAATACCAAGACATCCAGACGTCCATCGCTGTTCATGTTAAAGAGGTGTCATAGTCGAGTGGTTTAATTATTGATTACAGATGCCAAGGTCGTCGGTTCGATCCCCGGCATGTCACTCTTTTCCTTCGTTGCACACGTGGCGTCATTTCTTGCGTTATTGCCTGCGTTGATCACGCCAATGAAGGAAATTACATTTTACGCAGTAATTGAACAGACGTTTCTCTATTCCTTTGGTTAGTTTGTTAAACAAGATGTTAACTCTTCCACGATATGCGAACCGTCGCATCTGACCGTTCTGACGCAAAGTTATGTCAATCAATGACGCTTCATGTGCAACTGGCATCACGCAGTCATGATACGCATCCAGAGGAAACTATAGTCATGATAGTCTTTGCAGAATTAGTTCAGTCCCTCGGGAAAGACCATTTATATCGTTAACGGATTTGCTCCATCATTCTTCCATGACATGCGAACCGTCGCATCTGACGCAGAGTTACGTCAGTAAATGACGCTTTATGTGCAACGGGCATCACGGGCGTCACATGAAACGCATCCTGGACGGCAAAAGCTCATCAAACCTTGCCGGGCTCGGCGGGCTTGTAGGCGGGCACGGTGTGGGGTACGGGTTGGAGTGGGGGCCGCTGGATGGCCACGGGCAGGGTCGTGATGGTCGAGCTCGAGTTGGGAGGTCGATGACGTGCGCTCTTCTGGTGAGCCCGGAGACCAGCAAGCTGCGAGTATGCGCTGTGACAAACGTTACATCGGTAGGGCTTCTCACCTGCAGAGAGAAATAAAAGAAAATCAAGAAAAAGAACAATTAAATAAAGGGCCCAATGATATCTGGACGATGAAATTCAATATTTGGTAACAAGACAAATTTTCGAATAGAATTATCTCAAAGCAAAATATGATACGGCGAGATGATAACAAAAGCAAGAGGATTACGAAATAAAACGATACATTTTTGGCTCCGATTCATATTATGCAAAAAACACAAACAAACAAGTAAACATAGCAGTTTCAGAATGTGATAATTGTTACAGGTATCTTTACAAAATAAGGGGGGGGGTACGTTTTCATATTTGCATTCTGATCAATCGTCTCATGTCATATTTTTGAGATTTCAGATCTATCGGAAAACGGATTGAGTTCAATGACTTTCATTTGTGGTCTTCTGGCTACTATCGAATAGACTACTTTTAAAATGTAAATGTATACCCGTTTACTTATAGTGACAAGGTATTACATTCACATGTTGTATGTCAATAGTCAGAATGCGATCTGCATACATTAGTTGTTGCAAGGTCGGGCAAACATGAGGCCTAATTCTTGTCTCGAATCAGAACACGTATTGTATTCAATGTTTGCCTTCTGACTTAAAACAGGTGATTTTTTTTTTTTAATCGAACGAGGCAATTCACAAAGACGTATCCATTAAATATGATTAAATTACGAAAATGGCCCAATTTAAAGCAGTGAAACAACTAAACTTGAGAAGAAAAATTTCTAAAAAACAGAGAAGCGGTACAAGTCTAGAGTTATCCTTTTCAATGTTTGAACAAGCGAAGAGAAATCTGATTCGTTTTTGGTCTGGTGATCTATTTATCTGCACTTTCATTATGACGGATTCACAATTGCGGTTTGGAGCTAGCTAGGCTAATTGAATTCGAAGCAAAGTCTGGTAAGTGGCTCCTTGACCTACAATTTTTTTGTTTCCTAAGTAGAACAAGAGTTAATCTTGTAATATGTCAACTACTGGGGGACGTGTGGCACGGAGGGGCAGCATTACACGGCTCAGAAGAAGGAAATTAAAAGGAAAAACTAACGAAGTCGGAAGAGCTTGTGGCGTATTTTCGCGGGGGAAGAGATGAAAATAAAGAAAAATCCACCGTTTTTTCTTTCTTTCTTGTTTCCATTCTTGGATCGTCTTCTCCGATTTCAGGGGGATACATTTCTCGCGAGTCAACCCGTCAATCTGTCATAAGTTGTTGAGTCAATGTTGCCCAGAAAAGCGAAAACCATGTCACTCCTCCCCGCGCATGTCCCTGATTATGCGGAGGACAAACTGGTATGATTATGGCCCGCTAGCGCTATGCCCTAGTTGTCCCAGATTCGTTTTGTTCGTTCACTCAGTGTGCGTTTCGTACACGATCTACATACAACCCACAGGTCGTGCGCTTTTAAATCAAACCCTCTATAAAATTCCATTTTCCTTTGACAAAAAAAAGTCAGTCGTGAAAAGAAAGAAAAGGGCAAATGCCAGTGTTTTGTCATTTGTGATTATCGCTGGTTGCAATCAAAACAATTATCTCTTTCTCTCTTTCTTTTCTTCCCAACTTTTTCTCTTTATGCAAACGTAATATTTCCTTCTCTGCAATTTGTGTATTATTCCCTTTCGGTGGTCATCCCTACGACCCGTTGCCCGCAGGGTGTGGCCATTGTTAAGAGGAGAATAGGGGGTATTATCGGAGGTAACCCATCCGTTACTCATCGCAATGGATAGGGGTACGATAGAGACCCCCTCTCTTACCCCTCACGTGTCCCAGATGAGGTAATTGGTCTGGTGGAGGCGTCGGACGGTGTGGCCAATGTTTGACCACTCTTTCAGAGAGTTCTTTTCATCTATTCGGACCCACCGTTGAGGGAAAAACCGTAACAAAAAGCGACATTTTCTATCATTTCTATAATTATTTCTCTTTACTTAAGACGCCATCGAATACAGGAGTGTTCAAATTCTATTCTTTCGGTTGTGGTTATTTTCCATACACTATTTCTGAGATTGTACGACATTTATACGCTCAGGCGATCAAAGTTACGTGCTCAATTTATATTTGAGAAATTTGTTTAGTTTTATTACGGAAGGTTGATGCACTGTATTAGTTTTAAGATTTAATAGACAAATAGTAACTTATATTTCTACATATTGATTTTTTAATTGCTACTCCAATAAACCTATCCGTCAATCAATCACTCTGCCAATAAATTCCTTACTTCGACCTTAATATAATAAATATCACTATTTCAAAATAATGTCATCTCCTTTTTACGCCTGTATCATAGTTTTCTTTGTCATCCTTTACCGACTATACTTCTTATGATGCAATATTTAAATATGTCGTGATATTTGTCTAGTATTTACTATGAAATTGTAGGCCTACTCGTTCCTTTGCGAAAAAGAGAGACTTTGCCATGTTTACTGAGAAGATTTAGCAGTAGATAGTAAAGGTAGATGCATTGTTTTATAATTATTGGTGAAGTTTCTGATATGAGAGATGGTTGAAGGGGGAAGAGGAACATGCAGAATAAGAAGGTGGTAGAAAGGGAACAGCGGTGTAGCTTCCAGTCAACGTCAATGTCAACGTCACGGGCGTCATCACATAATTGAGAATAGAGGGAAGTAATAAAAACAAAAAATAATGGAAAGAAAGAAATGAAAAATGGCAGGTCATTACATGCACCCTTCCTGGGATAAAACAAGGGTGCGAAAACAGTGGGCTGTATGTATGCAACAGGTTCGTGCTGGAGTCGGTCAGTGGTGGAAAGCAGGACGTCCGCGTCGGTGCATTTGAGCAACAATATCCCCTCGACACTTCCAACAAGAAAATGCCTAATCGTTGTGTACGGATTTAAATACGTGCCACTCTTTCTTTCTTGTATTTTCTGTTCCGTTTTGCTTCGATGTCCAGCCATCTTGACAAGGTCGAATCCACCAGTGGAGCGTGCGGTATTGTTTCTGGGCGGCAGCTCGGACCGCTGCCAGGCCGACGCATGCCCTCTAAACTGGACCGAGCTCCCGCTCGGCGTGCAACTTTATCTATGTGAAGCGGCTTTTTAAAACCTCGTTAAATGTTCATTAGTTCCTCATGAAGGCCGACAAGAGAAAGTGATATTCCTTTATCTTCGAGTCTATTGAGTTCTCTATCTAGCTTTCATGATACTGCAACCCCTCCCTCTCTCTCCCCAGTTGCTATACAAAATGCATCTGAGAACCCGGGAGACGAAGACATAGATAAACGTCTTATTAAGAAATATAGGAGAGAGAAAGAAGAAAAATAGAGCCTTGAAATATATAGAAAGAAAGGGAAAAACGAACAGACAAAGAGAAACAAGAAATGAGAAAGAGAGAGAGAGAGAATGGGTAACATGTAAAAGAACAATGTGAGAAAGTGAATAAGAGAAAGAGAGGGAGAGACAGAGAGGTGCTAAGGTGGAGAGGTGCGTAGAGATATAGAAATACATACATGAAGAGCAACATACTGAAAAAGATGGGAGTAATAAACAGACATTGAGAAATATAGAGAGATCGATATATAGATACAGAGAGAGATAAGAGGGGGGATGGAGTATATAAGAGATAAACAGAAAATGAGAAATATGGGAGAAGGCCGAGAGGAAAAACTCGCTGAAACCATAGCATGTCCCTGCTGAAACTACCAAACTTTTTTTGTAAATAAACAAAAAAGAGGGAGAATAAGATTATAGACAGCAAGTATATTTGTAGACAGACGGAGGACTTTAGAAAATCATTAACGAATAGGACGGTATGAAATCGAGGATTAAAAATTGGCTACAATGAAAGACATAGGCTTATAATGTTAAATTACTCCTCAATGGTCACAGCTTGGACACACGACACCACATATCATAACATCATTCCACTTATCAAGAAAAAGGAACAATTATGAAACAGAAAGAAGACATCTGTTATGCTGTCTTAGACACCGGGATATCATGCATTCTCTTCCATTATGAGATATTTTTCAGTCAAAGATGGTTAAATACAAAGTTCTTTTTTGACCGTCGACCCACCCGCTACAAGCAGCCGACAATAGTCCGTATTAGCGGGAACAGAATCAATTATAATTTCATAGAAGGGGGGAACTCTTGACCTCCTATCTTCATAAAAGGAGGGGAGGGCCACACAAATTGCCCAAGTAATAATTTTCCTCTTTTTGTGTGGAACATCCCCCACGGCTCATTAGGTCGGGTGTACCTAAGGCCAGCGGACCGTCGTGAGCGGCTACCGCCGAAAAGCCCCGGGGTTACGACGTCGCGTGCCGTAAGAAAACCCGTGTCCTTTTCCATGGATTACGGTGGTTGGCAACCAGCTAATGAAGAGGACGTTTGTTCGTCTTTCTCTCTCTTCTTTTCTCTTTCTTGCTTCTCGTCTTTTCTTTTCTTTGGTGAAATTCACGTCTTGTTCTTATTCGTTATTGTCTCCCTCTTTTTCTTTAGTTCTTGCACTACTCGTGTTCGTTATGTTGCTAAGAGACTGTTTCTGTTCTATAAAAGGTGTGTGTCTTTACTAGATGATTTATAAAACTTTCTATATTCAACATGTATATACCTATTTCTGTTTAACAATAATATTACACACCTATATATTCAATGTTTTCATAGACTCAGAGAGACCGGGAAATAATCCGGGGAAATAATAAATGAAGGAGATTGAAAGGGAGAAAGGAGTGGAGAAGGAAGGAAGCGAATGAGGGAGGGAGAGAAAGAGGCAGAGAGACAGACGTATAGAGAAAGAGAGAGTGACGTAGAGAGATTTAGAGAGAGAGAGATAAAGAGAGAGAGAGATAGAGATAAGGGAGAGAGGGAGCAAGAAAGAAGACAGGAGATAGATGGATGGAGAGAGAGAGTGATAGAAGAAATGCTAAAGAACGATTGACAAATCAATCATACAATGCATTGTGGTTGAAGAGAGTGAAGGAGAGAGGAATGACCAATCAAAAAACTTTCAGCGTATCAGAGTTTGGCTATTTCGTTACCCTGTAGTCTGTACTCATATCTCAGTCGCTGATTGGTTTATCCGGTGATCGCTTTGGCTATGTCAGTTTCATCACGGAGTTTGCCCAAGACAGTAACACAAGAGAACGCGTTTTACACTGGGCACGCGAGCGGTCATTCGTTCTTCTGACACCTAACTTTCATTATCAATGACTAAAATGTAAGCCCAATTCAACATTGCCACAAGCAACATCAACACCAAATTATTGCAATTTTTCATGCTTAAATTAATTCGAATACCCATAGCCCTCATGCATATCACTCTTATCCTTTTTTTAATGTGTGTGTTTTATTCTATGACCTTTGATAATAATGATGGACAGACTAAGAAGTCGGAGTAGGTCAATTCTGGAGGTTGCCGAGAGCAAAGGACAAATTAATTAGTGATTTTAGGGTGAGATCCAGTCACTAAAGAAGTTCTAAAACCTGGAACGTGTTGATAATATGACACCTGCTAAAGAAAAACGATGGGGAAATGGAAGCGCTGGGAGTGGTGCTAGAGGGCTGGGCGGCCAGCACCGGGCTGGCGTTCATCCGCTCTCCGGTGGAAAGCCCCTCACTTCAACTCGCAGCTGTCTGCTTTTTTTCACTCAGACTGAGATGTAGAGGCGAGAGAGGGAGAGGAGAGGAAGATGAAGACGAGAGTGAAAAGAGAGAGAGAGAGAGAGAGGAACAAACCCCTACTGATCGCGATCTGCCGTATCCCCCATGCTCTATACCAGCAATCCGGCTCAAGGGGCTTTTTAAATAGTCATAAACGAGTGATTTTCTCGCCATTATCCACCCTCGCAATCATAAATTACCGACGGTACATCGGCAAAATTTGCCCCAGGAGTTTCGGGGCATTCGAGAGGTAGAGAGTACGTTGATCCGGCCAATGAATTATCGGCTAATGCCTCCTTCTACAATAACTACGTTCAGAGAAAAAAATTCCCCTTATTCTTTTCACCCCACCCCCTGATTTCCGTTTGGGATGTCCATTTCTTCGCCTTGGTAAAACTAAATTAATAGCACTATGACCAAAACGAAAGTTGCTGAAGTCAATAAAACAGCTATTCTAAATATAAGTTATATATTCACAAGATGAGACATGACACCTAAAACATGTATAGTTAATAAATCAGATTACAAAAGATATTATTCCTTTAAAAATCAGGATCAAAACAAAGAGAAGCCAAGATGGGGCAGGGAGGCGCATTGTTATGCAACCTAGTTTGTACGATAAACAGTAAGTAAATTTCAATTGACACCATCATTTGTTTTTCTTTCTTTCTTTTGTATAAATTTTGGATAATTATATAAAGTATAGACTCACCTGTATGTAGCCGTGTATGATTTCTTAACGTGGAAGACTGGCTGAAGCGGCGATGACAGAACTTGCAGATGAAAGGTTTCTCTAACGTATGAATGCGCATGTGCGAGCGAAGGTTGCTACGGGAGTTGAAGCCACGCCTACAAACGACACAGTGAAGCCTACTTTGAGGAGTGGGCGGGGTCTGCAGATCACTCACAGTGTCTTCTGTAATTGGGAAAACCAATGAAAGAGATGAAAAATATCAATTAAAAGAGACGTAGCTAGAGGGGAAGTGCCCCACCCCCGTCGAAATTTGGAAAATTGGGAAATGAGAAGAGAAAGAGAGGGGGAGGGAATGAGAGAGAGAGTGAGA
The DNA here is from genome assembly GCA_035222895.1 of Strongylocentrotus droebachiensis. Classification (NCBI taxonomy): domain Eukaryota; kingdom Metazoa; phylum Echinodermata; class Echinoidea; order Camarodonta; family Strongylocentrotidae; genus Strongylocentrotus; species Strongylocentrotus droebachiensis. The sequence continues at coordinate 29,972 of JAVYIG010004972.1, forward strand.
GAGAGAGTGAGAGAGAAGGAAAGAAAGGGGGAGTAAACTAAACTTAATGAGAAAGTAATAGGGACGCCTCCCACGAATGAGTGGCCTTATACTTTTATCCACCATGATACCAGCGCTCTGCCAATGCCAATGCCTTTTAGAATTGAAAAATAGAAAACAAACTGTTGAGCGAGATAGTTTCAATTTTGGATTCTGCATGAATTCGACGATTTTGTAATAAACTCCCATCTTCAGTCCGTAGAAGCCCAATAAACATTTGGCACATTTGATTTTAGTTGATAAATTGGTAGATATCCCACTCAAAGTTATAACCTTCTGCAATTTCCCCCTTACGCACTCGTAAATTACTTACTTATCAAATCAGAGAAAATAAATTATATATCTCTGGTCCCTATTTACATTTTTTTAACTCATTTTTTGTGAGTTTTAGGTCAATTTCCACACCGTAGATTATCAAGTTTACACTGTTATTGGGGAGGAATTGAGTTCCATCCCGATATCATCGTGAAAAAAACTTTATCCTTTTGACTTCGTTGCTCCTGAAACCACGTAATTAACAACCCCCACACCCCCCCCCCCCCCCCGATTACATTAGAACAAAACATTCAATTTGATATAAGCCTGCTCGATTAATTTGGTGACAGCTTCTATCCTTAGTAGACATAAGCATTCAATCCGCATTAACATAATTATTTAATCATTTCTGTTTTTTAATCGTTCTGCTTTTGATTTTCCAGACATGGGCTACCAGAACAACCATATACACAAAGGCAATGATGTGAGACAATGTGCACGATTTTGGGAATGTTTTCAATTATTATATATTAAAAAGGAAAATCCTCAGCTTTCAAGCTGGTTTAATTATATATTCAAATAAAGTCATGAATAAATCGCATCGATGACTCAACGAAAAATTGATTAATTACGTGTTTTCATGTGACATCTGTGGTATGAGCCCATTCACTTATGATACATCATTAATCATTAAAAGCAAATAACTCACTGCAATTCTGGAGAGCGTTAATTAGAGAGAGAGAGAGCAGTGAATGAGATTTTCATGTCATTTTGATGATAATTGATTTTTATCAGTTACTTAAAGATAAAGTTTAGTTCTGATCATGCGATTGCATTCTTGAAGAAACTATCTGGAAGCCATTGGGAGAGGCTGATCATGTAGCAGATATAATGGTGATGTTTTGGAATCATCACGATGATAAGAAATCGATTACAGCCTTGCGAAAAGTTTCATGCACTGGACAATGAAAATGTGTATCTCTCTCTCTCTCTCTCTCTCTCTCTCTCTCTCATTCTCTCTTCCTTCCTATCGTTCTCTATATAGCTGTCTCTTCTCACCCCCCCCTCTCCTTATCCTCTCAATCTCTTCATTTACCCGTTCGTGTCACCTCGAAATGCACCCCTCCCGGTGGGAAGTTCACACCTCTACCCTCCCTTTTTACACCCCTCTACCACCCCATCGATCATCATTAATACCCCCTTTTTCTTTGACATTGTGCCCAATGGTACCTGTTGAGATCTTTGTTCGCTGCTCCTGAATAACGGGGCCACAGGGGATCCCTAAAAAGAGGTCAAATGATGACCCATAGTAGACCAACAGCTCCTGATCTGGAGGGATGGTCTATAGAAAAAGAAAAGGAGAACAGTTGGAAGCAAAAAAAGAATTGGCAATTAAATAATAATGAGGATCATGAAAGCGCAGAGTAAAGGGAATTGAAAACGATTGGAACTGAATAAAGGATAATCTATTTTGAGGTTGCACTGACATAGTTCCATTCTACATTTTTGACAAGCTGCTGTATTTTGTCAACAAACACACATCAAAAGATTGGTTCCTGTGTGATATCAACATAATTATTTTCTCATATCCTTGACCAGTGGTATCAATAACTGTCCTGCATCATTAAGTTATCTATCCTTTAAATTATTTTCCACTCCTCTGCTTGTATTCCCCTCCTCCTTCCTTTTCCACGTCTGTAATTTTCTATTACAGACTTCAGACTACAGTATTCCAAGCCTTAAATCTAATTTGCTCGGAGCGATTGCCACCGGAGTAAAAGTCGCCAGAAAAAATATCGGCAGAACAAAATACTAACGAATTACCCATACGTGCCGATATCCCCTTCTCACCTTGGTTGCACGGTAGTAGATTTCGGAGCCCATTTGGAAGACTTCCAGGTTTTGTTCCTGGTCGTTTCGCGCGCAATTCACGTGCGACATCCACGTCTGCGTGGATTCCTCGGACGCGTCGACGAAATGGATCAGTCTTCCTTCATCATCGAAAACCTGGGGGAGGGGGAGGGGTTCAAACAAAACAATAGTCAAAGATGTTTTCAAGTCTTGAAAATGTTATTCCATATCATTAGCCCACCAGCGATCATTATGATTAGAAGAGTTTAACACTTGGCAAAAATCGATTCGGAAGTAACAACTTTGTGTTTTGGTCATACAAGTTTGCTAAAGTTACCACGCTTTTCGAGATCTGCAATCTATAAGCAGTATCTAGATGCTTTCACATTAATCGATAAGGTAGGACAATGCTCAAAAGAGTACACATTTATTAAAAGAAACTTTAGGGTGTTAGATCTGAGATCAGCATCAGAGTTGATTAAAGCAGTCAAGCCAGTCATAGATTGCATAGGAAAAATAATAGAGGAGTGTCCGCTTCACCGTGCACGTGCATATTTTAGAGAAACTGCACTAAGTAGATGTGGTGCAACGATATATCAGTTGCCTCTAGATCCACCACTAGTCAAATGATCAGATCATCTCCAGTGTCGAAGACCTGGACCCTGTATCTTAAAACTGGTTATCAATAACAAATGTCACAATTCTATACCGAAAATGTTCTCCCAGTCCATTAAATGGTACGATTTCAGTAGCTTGTATCAGTACTGTTTAAGTTAGGGCTTATTGATAACAGTTTTATGAATCAGGGTCCTGGACCAACTATACCAACAAGTGAGGTCAGTCTAAAATGGAATCCTTACCTCCCACATGAATCTGTTGTCCCTGTCTGTCGGGATCTCCTGCGGCCTGACGATCCGGCCCGAGTAGGGTCCCATCTCCGTACCTTCCTTGATCCAGTCTGTTGAGAAGACGCCCAAGACTACGCCGGGCAGTGAGGACGGGCAGAGGGTCACCTGAGGTGGCATCGGGAGACCTGAGTAAAAGGAAAACACGACTTGATTAAACCATGATGTGAATGATGATGATTATGATTATGATGATGATGATGATGTGATGATGATGACGATGATGATGATAATGATGATGGTGATGAGTTGCACTGCATGCCTACTTATAGCTGTTTGCGCCCTCTATATAGCAAACAATGCCTAATCGGTGCCTGTTGGTCCCCCATGATCCTCTTCTTCTTATGTTAATTAAGTGCTGATTTGATGAGATAACCACCTGTCAGTGACCTTGCAGGGAGGTCTAATCCCCCTGACTAAACTAGTGCAGACGGGTTTTAAAGCCTTTCTATAGTGACATAATTCTGTTGAAGGTATTAAAAGGCTAAACTTCCTCCAACCAATGGCGGACACTTTGGCATTGGGAGACCAAAGTCAAAAGGACACGAAATGATGACGAGGTAGCAGAGGTGGTTGTGATGGTCACGACGATGATGACGACGACGATGATGATGATGATGCTGATGATGATTTAAAGCGAGGAGCAACGGGTAAAAGGGCAAGGTCTTGATACCTGTATACGGATACCTGTAGGAAATGCATGTCTTCAGAATATTGTTTCGTTCGTTCCCTAGTGTAAGGGATAACTTCAAATATCGGCAACCCTCTTATTGTTTATTTCTGTCCCTCGGAACAGTTTTACATGAACGATGGCGCCACCATAATTGCTGCATTGATTATGTCAATGTTGATCAATGATTGATAACAACCCCTAGATCAAATTCAAATCGAGGGTGTTTCTCATTTCTTTCTCTCTCTCTCTCTCTCTCTCTCTCTGTCTGTTTCACTTTCTCTCTTTTTTTATTGCCGAGCTAACGTCAACGGTTCACTAGTGGTTCTTGTCCATCATAACAATGATGTTTAAAATGAATTATTTATGTACCTCAGCATAATCTCTCCATTTCACACGCGAAAAGAGCATCGGTCTTCCATCCCAAGACTCTTGTACTGCGATCGAACTATGACAGGGAGGGCTTTGACGAAAAGGATAAATGTCGAGTTGGACAAAAGAAGTAATAAAGAAAGCTTCTGATTGGCGTGATTTGGGTTCCTAATTGGCTTAATGATGTCCACTCGATGGCCAGTCAAAGAAAAACTTGTTTTCTTTAATCGTGTGTGTCCTCTGATGCGACGTGCAGTGAACAGGTCAGCCGTAGACCTTCGCTTAAAGTTAAGGTCATGTATGATCAAGGATTTCATGAGTTTGATCAAGAACAAGTAACGAGTATTCCGGCGCGTGGCTCGTGACTGGTGGAGTGCGCGCCACGGTGTTTGGCCGGGATTCCCGGGGGACAATACAGCGGCGATCGCGTTCCCGATGGGGGCGCGCGTATTCGCGCGTATTTCGGAGACGATCACATTCTATAGTGACATAGAAGGGAGCTATAAAACAAAAATGGTAGCGAATTGGAAGCGAATATTGCGAGAGGCTTGCTTGTCATGAATTGAGGACGTAGAGGGTCTATAGGAGGTTGAGAAAATGGATAGGAAGAACGGAGAGGAGGAGATGGGGAGAGGGAGATGTAAGAAGACCAGAGGTGCATTTTGAACGCGTGGGAGGCATGGGTACAACAATATGGTTAAAAAGGAACGATTCTTAAATGCTGATTAAATCAATTCAAAGCAAATTAAATCAGCTCCGAGTGGATTCTAACCACATTAATTCAGTGTTGCTGGTGCCACATGCACCGTGGTGGACAGATGGACATCAATACTACATCCAACGTGTCTATAGCTTACGGGTATAGTAAACCATTTTGTCAATGGTTTTTGGTCGATGGTCAATTATTTCACTATACAGTCACATCCATACTTTCTTTACAAAAAGTCGAGTAGCATTGTACATAGCATTGCCTCTTTTAACAGACTTGGCGCTCTCCGTCTCTCCATATTATACTCTGATTTTATACAAGCCTGTGTTCTTTATCCTAGCAAGTCCCCATTTTACCCGTCTGTGACTGCCTAATATCATGGTTGTTACCACCAGCAGTGTGAACACCACCAGCAATGTGAACACAACTCTGAACTTGACGTTTTTCAAGATTAATGCATATGGGACTAAGGGAAGGGCTCTAAGTCGGTCAGGGTCGGCCCAAGGGCACGATTTACTCCCAAACCGCCAGTTGAAGTGCTGCGGACATTCCAAATACATATACCATCCATCATAGCGCAACCTGATACAACAGATCTGTAGACGGAGGGAGAACAAACTCGTAGACAACTTGGTCGGTCAATCTGTCATGAGTCACAACCGTACAGCTGGTCATCGTGACACGGAGCGCTCGTGCGCCGTTGTCCTGTGGGTTGGTGTCGGACCAGCTTGGAGTAGCGGGTGGTGAAAACAGTGGTCAGTGGTTGTTGCTCTCAAATAAATATTTACAAAATCGATCTCGATTTGTGTAATTTTCTTTTGGCTGTGATGAATTTCTTTTCGAGTTCGCCCTAGAAATTAAACATTGGACATTCTGAAGACATGCAGCGAGATTCGAGCTCTTTTTCAGTGGTTAACGATATGTGCTTTGTGATGGGTAATGACGGAGTGCTGCAGGGGGTGAATAATGGAGAATTAAATTACGATGTAAAAACAAAAAAGGGTGACCAGAATACTGCAATGAATTTTCACCATACTCATGATAATTTTAACACTACTCCCAAAATCATCTTGTTTAGAATGAAGAGGGCCAATAATTCCTTTTGTCCTGTTTTCATACTCAATAATATCACAGTCAAGTCTCATTGTTAAAGGTCCACTTTATCGTATGTTGTTCTCCATTGTACACATCAGAATTATAACCAGTGCATTCAACTAGTAAGCCGACGAAAGAACATGTATATTTGTTATCACCAATATGTAGCCCCTTGAGACATGTAAGAATTTTTCAAAATTATTGTTATTATTATTTTTTTTTCTTCTTTTAGATGAGACGTTTCCAAAGGTATTGTTATTAATATTCTGTTTTCTTTCTTTTAGATGCGAAATATGTCTATACGGATGAGTAACTTCAATAATGTCAATAGATGGATGGATATTCAATTTAGAGATATCCAAGGTAACAATAATTATACTATATGGGGATGGGGAAGGCCAAATAGAGCGCGGAACGCCATGAATATCAGAAAAAAGTTCGGAGAAAATAAGCCAATGTGGACAAAAGACGTTGTTAGGGCACTGGGGAGCTCTTAAAACGTTGTTATCCCAAATTAATTGACGATTAGGGTATTGGGGTTGATCAACCATCGAGCCACTCGAATGTGACAGGTTGCAAGTCAGTCTGGGATGGGGAGGAAACCGGGGAGGCGGAGGGGAGCAGCTGATGGGGTTGTCCTGAGAAAAACCCCAGCTGATGATAGCATGTGGGACTGGGCTTAAACGGCGGTGCACATTCTCCAACAGTCGGCAGTGGTCGAGGAAGGGGACGAGATGAGAGAAAGAAAGAAGACGATGGGTGAGATGAGATGAAATGAGAGGAGTGGTGACTAGGAAAAAAAGGAATTTTCCCCACCCCTCAAAATTAACTAACAGATAAATAAATTCAAATAAAATGAGTAACGATTTACACAGTAGCATGGGTTTTATAGCTCTAAGTGAAATAAATTTCTTCTAAGCTATACCCATCCACAAGTTCAGTTATGAGGAAGACCTATTGCAGCATCTACCCTCACAGTATATCGTCACATCACTCATGTTAATGTAACGGAAATTATGTGAATTAGGTTTTATAAGGAATGGGGACGAGAGAGGAAGAAGCGGATGGAGATAGGCGGAGAGAGAGAGAGGAGGAGAGAAAGAGAGGGAGGGAGGGAGAAGCGGACGGGAGGGGATCGAGTGGAGATTGTAGGCGGAGAGAGAGAGAGGGGGAGGAGGAGGACAGGATATGAAGAGACGGAGGGAGATGCAGACGGGAGGGTAGATAGTGGAGATAGATAGGCGGAGAGAGAGAGAGAGAGGGGGAGGAGGAGGACAGGATATAAAGAGACGGAGTGAGATGCAGACGGGAGGGTAGATAGTGGAGATAGATAGGGAGAGAGAGGGGGAAGAGAGGAGATACAGAGAGGGAGGGAGAAGCAGACGGGAGTAAATCGGGTGAAGATAGATAGGCGGAGAGAGAGGGGAGGAGAGGAGAGAAAGAGAGGGAGGGTAGATGGTGGAGATATAGGGAGAGAGAGAAGAGGAGAAAAGATAAAGAGAGGGAGGGGGACGTAGACGGGAGGGTAGAGGGTGGAGATAATTATATAGGCGGAGAGAGAGAGGGGGAGGAGGAGAGGATATAAAGAGAGGAAGGGAGAAGCAGACGGGAGGGTAGAGGGTGGAGATGGATAGGCGGAGAGAGAGAGAGAGAGAGAGAGATGAGAGGAGATATCAGAGAGGAAGGAAGGGGAGAGGGTGTAGAGCACGGAGTAGAAAGGGCGTGGTCAAATCGAAGAGTACGAACAATACAGAGAAGCCGAGAAATAAAAGCGACCATCTTTGTGGGGGAAAACGCAATAACAATGCTCCGCCATTCAGAAATTCATTTCATTCATGAGACATTACTGTTTACTCGTACGCTTTCGATGACGAACTCAAAGTCATTTTCAGGCTGAGTACTTCATTGTTGTCTGTCTTAAAAACTCTTCAAAACAGCTTAAAATGAACACTCACTTGTTATAGCATTGTCGGGCGAAATGAGCATAGTATGTTTTGAAGTACCCTTTCTCTCACAGGCACTTTCAAGTATTGCTTTGCTTTATATGAAATAATCACCTCACTATTATTATCACATATAAAATACAAATCTTCAATATTTGAAAAATAATTCGGCTCCCTCTACATCGTCATGTATCCATACTTGGTAATTACATTACTTCCTATGTCGAAAAAAGGTCTTAATCAAATTCTATGGCCATTGTGAAACATTTTTGGAAGTATACAGGGTGGCCCCTATAGAACGTAATAACGAGGGTTCAAAATCATTGGTATGAGCGGAAGGGGAATGTTTTCAAATACAAAATTATACCGTTTTTTTTTTTTTTTGTAGAGCGTATTTTGTAACGCAAGTTAGGAGTTTGTCCTTGATTAATGAAACTAGGTTTTTAGAAAATCGTATAATTTCATGACAGTGTTTAACAAGTCATTAAAAATGTATTTTTATTATTTTGTTGTGTTGTGTGTTTTGAATGTTTGTCCAAAACTAAGGCATAACGAAAATTCTGAAACTACACAAACGACTATGTTATTTTATATAAGGAGCATTGCCTGGTATAGATGTCTTCAAAACTGTTTTAAAAAATGCTTCAAAAATATATACTCGACTTATTTTTGGCGAACATTGCTTGAATTATGATCGCTATAAACGTTGTGTTATAAATCTGACACACGTTTCCCACGGGGTGTAACTAATTTCATTCATTCGTCGTCAAGTACTTTGACCCTTGACCTCTGACTTGACGTCATTCGCACGACTTCTTTGTCAATGACCGAAATAACCTTGCTCGGACGTGCCGCTGTGCACATTTGATGAATGTTCCTGATTGACAGCTAATAAACAGATATTAGCAGGGATGATCATTTTTTTTATACATCCATTCATAGCTTTATTTTTCAGGGCGGAGGAGGGGGGGGGGGTGCGTCCTCAATTAATTGTTGTTTTGCGCGAAAGTTGCCAAAATGGAATAAAGTAAAATGACATCATTAATCATACATAAATCATCACTTCAAGGACATTCATGCAATAATTCATCTATTAATTTTAAAAAAATCATTAAAATAATCATTATTTTCAATCATTCATTCGTTCATTAATTTCTACAGATATTCATATTTCAAGAATTCATCAAATTATTCCGTTTTCATCCAGGATACATTACATCATTCAATTCGATACGAAAGCGTTATCGTTCCTTTAACTTTAAACAAATCGGTTCGGTATAATATGATAGATTCGCGTGGCTATCATAGCGACATTTATCGCACATCTGTATCCAATTAACAACAATAACATTACACGACAACGAAGAAAGAAAGGCATGTCAATTCTAAGTTATACGAAGCCTCAGTGTTTAAAGCTTTAGTACGTGCTCAAATTAGACAATGAAACAAATTGCATTCATAAAGGCGACACGTCACTGGCCATAAACTTCCCAGAGACAGACATATCAAAACATAAAGCCGTGTAGGGTTCATAATCATAACGAAAAATGCCATTATCGCTATATACATAATTATTTTCTGTCCTAAACACTTACACGGATACGCACAACAGGGAACACGACGTGAGCCTAGTCTTGCAAGCGCAGACATTGACAATCATAACGCGTTATAAAGTGTGTGAACTTCAAAGACTACGTGAACTGAACGGTCTATGACACCCCCATAGGCCCCATACTATAACTGTCTCCTGATATACCCAGACTGAGAAAACTAGGCTAGACTCGAGGCTTTAAGGAATCGTGTTTAAGTGTCTGAATACGGTCTGCGCTTGCAGACTAGCTTAAACCAGGCGTAACAAAATGGGTATGTCCCTTTCCATAGCACATCGGATGTCGGAGGAAACTGGTTAACTCCCCATGGAGAAGCGATAAAAATTTATTGAATTTGAAATTATGTTTTTTAGTCTTGACTTGACTCCCGCTCGTGTTACGTAGTGGTGCATATGACATATGATCTCTTTTATTAGACGAGGCACAAGATTTTCCCACCCCATTTCTTCCTCCATCTATTTTTTCTTCCTCCCTCTATTTTTTTTCTTTCTCTCCGTGTATGCAATATTTGCCTCCAAGCAGAAAGGTAAACATTTAATGGTTTTTCACACAATAAAGATGAGGAATTTTCTTTTTTGACGATTTTTTTTTCGGGGAGAGGATGGGGAAGGGCTCTATGACATTGTATGAGATAAGATGACATCCACCGCTTTTATAATCTTTGTAGATACTTCGCAGTGGCATGCAGCTTAACGATTCTGAAGAAATTGACAACATAAATATTTAGCATCGGTAAGTGCTACGTCTTATCTTTGATCATTTGAATATAAAACTCATGATACTTTTAGTAAAGAAGTTTAACGTTTACTAATATTTTTGTTTTGAATCCTTGAGCTGGCATTAGATTTACCTATATCAAGTAGTATACTCGCATATCATTATATAAGCGTGATCATACCCTCATGTCTAAGAACAACATGTTATGAGGGGTTATGAGGACGTTATTCCAACTTCTATACATGTAGTTAGTGTTTATACTACAATGCATTATGCTGTATTCAAATGCACTGCGTTTCTGTCACTACTTTTATTTTTATAAATATATATTTTCCAGCAATTATTGTGACGTGAGTAAACTTATGGATTTTTAAATAGCACTTTTCTTTGTTGAAGTGGTCTGTATTTGTTTGTCTGCTTTTTATGAACTTCATTTCGACATTTACTACTCTTATTTAAAATCATTGTTGAATCATGCAAAGTCATGCGATTCCATTGTGAAAAAAAAACTAATAGTAGAAATGATTCCGAATCGCTAATTTCTTAGTAAACATGATTAATTTGTATTATGAGACCATATCAAAATGGCATCCTAATTTGTTTAGTAAGTTCATTCATATTTTACATTTATACAAATTATAACATTTCAAGAGTAATATTATATGGGACATTGTTGCTATGATTTTCTTCCTGATATGAACTCGAAAGAATAAGAATTTTCAAACTTATTTTTATCTTTACCAGGGCCCCGTCTTATAAAGAGTTGCGATTGATCCGAATTAATCGCAATCTCCTATCTCTTATGTACACAGTTGCGATTGAATACAATCGCAAATAAGATGCGATTAATCGCAACTATGTATAATACGGGGCCTAGAACTTTAACTTCTCTTCAAGAGATATGGGTTTGGATCACGATGACGTCAATTAGAGTGAAATAATTTAAATGATAAAATACAATTTCGGGTACAGGAAAACAACTATTAAAACAAGAAAGAAAGAATTTAAGTGCAAATAAAAAGCCTGTTATACCCTGAGGAGCGTTAAGGCAAGACAATGGAATCTTTATTTTACTGCTTCACAAAAAAAAAATCTCAGAAGTTGAAGCATCCCTCTTTTGTTCTACAAGGAAGGTTGGACATTTAGAGATGTTGTGAAGATAGATACGTCTTGTGATTGTAAGAAAGTGAACTGGAGAGTACAGATAATTATCACTGCTCTCTCTTCAAGGTTGGACCAATCTAGAAATACGTCAATTTTCTTTTAAACAAAAAGAAATTGGTATGGAAAGGATGTCTTGACACGTAGCTTTGAATGGTGTCTTTTGAGGACACACGTCGTTGATAGATTCTCTTGTATTCTTTCTTGAATCTTGGGTCATCCTGCCCCTTGAGAAACACTTAATACTGGAGTGATATACATAAATGCCTGTTATTGTCTGATTCTGCACTTGTACGGATGCTTCCATTCGTGTGTACCGAGTACTAAAACCGTTTCAAAATTAATCTCATGATGCGAGGGTCTGAGGAGGCGTACGTTAGAAACGTTTTTGTTTTTGTATAGTATATTATTTTGAAAGTGTGCCTGTTGGGGTCGTGTTTATTGAGATGGGGCTTCGGGGAATCAAAGGCGATTTTTCTCAAGTGTTGCCTTGCCACCAAGCTCTTTTTTATTGTAAGATGGAGACTTTTGCGATGGTTTCTTTTCTTGCAATGCATGCGCTGTTTTCGTTGATTCAAGTAGGCGGAAAATGACTGTAGTAAGTGGTCAACTCATGACGTTAATCTGCGGACATTAATCTCTCGCGTCGTGGTTATATTCTAGACCCATGGCGATGGGAAATTTGAGTGCGGAAGCCATGTAAATGCATCCACTCAAATGTTGCTGTCTCCTTTCTCCAATGTATATATATTTTTGTAAAGGTCTGTGAAATCGTGACAGTATAGAAGAAAGGGGAAATAAAACCGATTCATATAACAGTTAACTGCGCAAACATCGGAAAACACTTCTAAATATGTTGTCTTACATTATATTTTAAGAATTTGTGCCATTTTGTTCTAGAAGTGTATATTGGTGAGTAGAAAATAATATTTTTCTATTTTCTAGGAATGGAACGAAATGGGCGCCACAGTATTCAGATTTGGACATGGTAAGTATTTTCTTTAATTTGCTTATTCCGTTTACTTCCAAAACAAAATTACACTTTAAAGCTGAGATGGGTAGAGGAAAAGAGAAAGAGAGAGGGAGAATATATCGTATCGGGGATAATGAAAGAGATTGAGAGAAGGGATGATAAAATGTGACATCTTTAGAATAAAAAAAGAAAATATAAGTAATATAATTTGATGACGGGAAGATGTCAAAATCAATATAACTCATATAGAGCTCGTACGTACATGTAGGCTATTTCCACTTGATTACAAAATACCAATCCCATCGATGATGTGGTCATGTGATCACAAATGAACGGTCAGGTGACTATTATCAACGAAACCCTCCAATCCAATTTTCGCTATGTCATGTGACTCTATTTGTTTGTGTGTACGATTGTGCAGAGTGCACATGAACTTCGTAAAGACGGCCGTGCGATACCGGAAGTATTTTCATATGCCATTTTCGCACGCAGGAGGAAAAACCATCCAACACACGGATAGTCTTTAGACTTGCAGACCCTTGTAAAATATTGTTAAAAACTAGCCTTGTCAAACATCTAACCCTAGCCCTAACTATTACACGCAGAAGCCTGTATGCATACTTGGACTAAATAACAATAATTCCCATTAATTTTTCTCTTTTCCAAAATTATGATTCGGCTTATAATGCCATGAATATGATATATATTTTGAAAATATCAATTGCTGTGTTTTCATTCAGAGACTAGCGATGACCGTGTTTCCATAATCAAATAACGAAGGATGTCGTTTACCTTTGTTATAATCGTTGGAAGCACAAAGGCGATCTACATTTTATCGGATCGGATTTTCAGGGAAAGATGAGATAAGATAACGTGACGCCTAACACCCTTTGTTGTATTATTGCATGAATTTCATTATTCTTACATGATATTGATACACGTGATGGGCAATATATGCGTGTGATATTGAATACAACACTATCACTGATTTTACACGTGATTACTTAAATCAATACGTGGTAACAGAGCATGTTAGCTAAAGCTAAGGTGGTATGGCCAAAAGTTCAAGTTCGTGAGAATCACGTTTTTGTTTGTTTAAGAGAAATAGTGCAGATTAAAGAGATCGAGAGAGAGAGGGGGAAGAGGGAGAATGTATGTACATGTATATTATGGACAGACGGGGTGTGGGAGAGGGATGGTGAATTTCTGTATAAAAAGCTTGTTTTCTGTTGTTGATTTGTTGTTGTATCATTGACGTTTTTACACAAATTCGTGGATGTATCCCAAAGGTCGCGTCCCCCATCCTCCCTTTTTTTCTGGCGAGAAAATAAATAATATAAAAATCATGTCAGGAAACAAAATAATATTCCCTGGTACAGGCCATGGTCCTAACACATACAGGCCAACCTTGGAGTACGCTGCTCCCACTGCACGCTTTCGTGTTATATCATTGTCTACGGGCAGACCTCCTGCTGGGGAGCAACGCTAAGCTAATTTTTGAACAAATATGCGTGAGGCGGTAACATATTAGGAAAGCCGCTTACAAGAAAAGAAAATGAACAGTAAATGGTTATAATCTGGAGTTGTACGTGACAACATTTCGTTCTTTGAGTTTGAGAGGAAGGAGGGGATTTCTTCCTTTCTTCTCTTCTCGTTTCTTATTTCAAAGACTTTCAAGAGCTGATTAAGGTGGTTAGCACTGCCCAATATATATCATGAATTTTCAACAAGACTCGGGATAAGAAAGGCATGAAATAAAAGAGGTTCATGGTGCAGTAGCTCTTATATACAGTGACGGATTTATAACCGATTAGAAATGGATGAAGAAAAACGAAGAAAGAGACGACAAACGAGAAAGACAAAATATTTAAAGAAATAGAGAAAGGATAATCCTTGAATGCGGGTGATAACCTGTTATGAGAAAATTATCTTTGAATTGTCAATTTTAACCCAAATTTCACATCAGCAAAAGCTCTCGATGGACCGAGAACTTGATCGTCACACAAACCACTAAATTATCAAGTGATAGGCTAATTCGTTTTGATTGGATTTTTAATTGGATTGAGAGTAACGACCAAATAGTGGAATATTGAGCAGGGTGAAAAATAAACTCAGGTTCGGCAGATAACCTGAAGTGGCTCTATTGTCTCATTCCATTGTTCATATGCCAAAGAGTCGTAAATTTCTTCACGCCCTCACTTGACGTAAACATCTTAAATTGAGTTCTATCTCAAATTTCGACTAATGACCGTAGAACGTGAAGAAACAAAAAGAAGAAATAAACACCTTTTTTAAAGATGGGAACAGCGTTAAAAAAAATTGACGTGCTAAATATTCCACACCAGCACACTGATGAAGTTGTCATAACAGCATGCTTCAAGATTTATTATTGTACTGGCCGAGTCGCGTGTGCTTGTTTATGGTGTAGCAATGGTACATCGCCCCCTCAACTCTTGGCTTGAGCACGCAGTATCTCGCTGGAATCTGTCTATTCCCGAGAATCAGTGAGCGTTTCGTCCTCCCCTTCCTACTCCCTCTCTCTCTCTCTCTCTCTCTCTATCTATCATTTTGTTTTATATCAATAATATTCTCACAAGTGGTTATCCGATTCCGTTACACGGCCTTTTACGTTCCAGATAGACCGTTAAATCACGAGAGGGCCATCGTAGTCCCATGCCATCTGTTTAGTGCTGGGCAGCGCTCACAACAAGGGTTTTCTGCTGAGGGGAGTTTGATGATATTTTAATTGAAGCGGGTAGTTACCATCCTTATGGTGTGCCTGGCACGTTGCGAAGGCGAAAGTGATAATGGCGAAAGACCGTATCATAAATCATACTTGAAGCCTAATGAAAATTAAACGAGATTTATATGATCAAGTCAACAGGCCCTCTGTGGCGCCCTGTCTGAAGTGTATATCATCAAGAGATTCGATGTAAGCATGGACCTACTAAGAGGCGGTCCATGATGTAAGGGAAACTAGACCTTTGAAGAAAACATTAAGGCAACGGATTTAATTAGAAGATAATTAATCAGATAACTTTAATTAGCAACATTTACCGCAATTTGATTGAAAAATAAACGCAGATTGGCACAAACATATCTAATATTGTACATCGATGTATCTATGTTGCAGTGGAAAGGTCAATTTATCTTGTTCTTCCTGGATGTTTGGCAGCTTGGAAAGCGCCCCCTTGGTTGATAATCAAGATATTTATTTGTTACAAAAAAAAGAGAGAAAGAAAGGAAAAAAAATGGGCAAGAGAGGAGGATACAGATTTGGGCAACATCACTTATTCAAGTGACTATTAATCACGACGGCCATAATTATGATACAAAGAGAGAAATGTTTTCAACTAATATAACAGAAGTAGAACAATAAGATAAATACCAATAAACTCTGAAATATGAAAGATTCTAATCAAAGCCACTTTGAAGTTCGTTAGAAGAGGGACTTTAATTTCTCATTTATAAATATAAATTAAAAAACGCCAAACATAACAGAATTCTAGATTTGGATGATTGAGAAAAGGGAATTCATTACTTGGTTATCTTCCCTTTATTTGGGATGAAATCCTTTGTAATTTGTATTTCGAGAGTCGGCAACGAATCATTCTTCAACCAAACGAAGGAAATTGTGTTTCTTTGATTTCTAAATTTTCTTTTAGTTTTGTGTAATAGGTATCCTCCCGTGTGGTCCAAAAGACGAGCTTGCAACCCAGCTGTCAATCACATGTGTATTCTACGGGCAAAGATCATAAATGGAAAAGAGGGGGTAATGTGTATTTATGAGAGGAACCGTCCGAGCTTCTGTATCGGGTAATTGCCAAGTAACAGGTGAACGTAAGTACACATGTCGGACAGGTTCACGGTTACTCTTCGACGGTCAAGTATTTGATTTATTTCGTGTTTACCCTCTCAAATCACTAATTTTCGCCAGGGTCCCTCCTCTATCTCACCCTCTCCCTCTCATCTTTTTGTCGCAGTCACGTTTGATGGGTATACCAGAGAGAAGGGTATCTATAGCTGAGGGTTTGTTGGTTTTTTTGTTTTTTGTCACCATCACTTTTGGGGGTTATCGGTGTCCATATTTATCTACTCTTTGAATGGATTCCTAAAAGGGAGACAAGTTGTTGGACTTTCCTTTCCTATATCTAACTGATTTTATGACTCGTGAGTCGTGAATAAGGTATCTGCATTATATTTTAATTATGCGCTTAATACATTGAAGGGAGCTGTTGTTTGTTGATGGGTATATGGTATAGATAGGGTTTGTGATATAAGATGTTTGAATCGTCGGTGTACATTGGGACATATTTGATTCGTAGCGAGTAGTCTAGTATTGTCTTTTAACCTTTCAGGGATGTGATTTAAAACATAGTGGCATATTTACGGGAATTGTACAACCGGTCCGCGCAGCTATACCCTTTTGAAACCTAATCCCATTCTTTTTCTCCATTACATCGCATAGGGACACAGTTGTGATAGATATGCGCTATATAAGTGTGGTATATCATTATTATTAATTGGAGAACCTTAAGTACACACAAACAAGGTACACCCCTTAAATTATGTAAGATTTCGGAATCGTCCCCAATCCTCTTACTTTATAAAAATCTCTACCCGCCCATGTTAGAAATTTCTTACAAAAGTCGATCCGAAAGCTATCTATTCGTTATCTTTCTCCTTCTTCATATTACATCTTGTGCACCGTATTTGGTTCATGCTAGAGACGTGATGCAGAATGAATGCATTGAAGAGCAGCTCGGAAGTAACAAACAGTAGATATTTGAAGGTCCACACTTTTTATTTGAAGATGTAATGAAACGCAAAAAAAAATCACCAATGTGGTTCAGGGCCTCGTAATTGAGCGCGCGTGCGGTGAATGCACCGCGTGCATACGAACACACGCGCGCCCACCTCGTCCTACACGCAACGCGGGTTTGAACTTTGAAGAAGAAAAAAATGGAAACAAGAAATAATTATGAAGGCTTTTAGAAATAAAAAGGGGAGGGGGCGAGAGACAGAAAAGGAAAGATGGAGAGAGAGAGAGAGAGAGAGAGAGAGAGAGAGAGAGAGAAGGAGAATGGGTTTGAAGGGAGAGAGAGTGAAACAAACAGAGAGAGATATAGATATAGAATAGAGACAAAAAGACGTAGTGAGAGAGAAAGAGCGAAGGAGATGGAAAGAGACAGAGGGCAAGGGCGGAATCAGAGACATAGCGAGAAAGAGACAGAGGCCCCAAAATCTGAGGCGAAACGATCGTCTCGAATATGTGACTTTCATTGAAATTATCGATTTTCAGCCGACGCATCTCTCCTCCCAAATTCACCCCCTCCTCTCTTTCTCTCTCCCTCTCTTCCTCTCTTGTACTGCTTCTTTTTCGATCTCTATCTTCTATCTCAGTCTTCCTCCTCCTCCTCTCTTCATTATTTTGATACGAGCATGTGACACGGTTTGTAATGATCGGTCTGGTACAACGCCTTGTGTTGCTGGCCAAAGTCTCGCGTCATTAACTCGTGCATTTGGAACAACAAAAGAAACCATCTTCGTACGTAGAAGACCGCTGCACTAATCTGATATGTTATTATCAGGCCCGCCATGCGATCGCCGACGATGCCTCTTTCTTCCTCTCTTTGCTCTTTACTCTCTCTATCATTCCCTCTGTCATCTCTCTAGTCTCCCTCTTCCCTCGTTTCTCTCTCTCTTTACCCCTCTCTGCATCTGTATTTCTATCTCTGCCTCTCCCTCCTTCAGATACAATACACACATGTAATAAGCATTTATTACATCAATTTGAGAGGGGCAGTGTGGTGCGCTTGTAACAGGTCTTTCCTTGCCCCCCGTCCATGCCACTGATTTGCGATTGTTTGGGGCCGTGGACGCGCGCGCCAGATGATATCTCTTATCTTATTGGTCGTTAGTGTGTAATGCTGACTCTTTTTGAGATGATAATGAAATTGAAGAAGAGACGGAATTTGAATGAGAATAAGCTCGGATGCCGCTCCTTCACCTCTCTCGGCCTCTCCTCAATCGAAAGTGAACGGTCCGTGTTTAAATCACGTTAAATCACAACCCTGAACAGATTTTGGAGTCATTACATGATGAAGGAGTCCATCTTTACTTTTCCTGGCGAATATGGTAGTTTGTTTGTCACTTATTTGATTTGTAAGGAAAGCTCTCATAATAGGTTACAGTAAAGTCTAAGAATTGCATAGGAAATATGGCGCGTCGTTAGAACTAATCACATGGGTAACAGAAATAAATACGACGAGAATGAAATATATACACGAAAAGAGAAGGAGAGAGAGAGAGAGAGAGAGAGTTCAATAGCATTTGGGAAAGAGGAATACATTTTAAAAACTTGTGATGGGAGGATTGAGTAAAGATTAAATAAATACAAGGGTAAATAAATCTTGGGCGAGGAAGTAAAAAAAAAGTAAATTACATATTAATTAGTAGGGAGATTAAGGGGGTGAGGAGGGAGGCAACTTAGTAGGGATTTAAAGAAAGATGTGAGAGATGGAAAGGAGAAGAGAAACATGAAGATGAGGAGAGGGGGAGAGAAAAACAGAGAGATGTGAAAGAGGAAGGGGACGGAGCGTATAAGAAATAGAGAGAGAGAAGGGATATAGAAAGCGGAGGGAAATAGAAGGGAGAGGAGGGAGGAAGAGAGAGAGAGAGAGAGAGAGAGAGAGAGATGGAATCGGCAATGACACTGTAGCCACTATTTCTACCATCTGTTTCCATGGAACTCCATTACCGGCAGACGGCATATGGGGGACTGTGGATTTTTTTGTTTTGCTCTTTTTTGTTTGGCGCGTTTTCCCCCGTACCAGATGGGTGTTAGGGGTTCTGTGTCTGTTTGCTTCACCACCCAGTCACGTAGGTTTCCCCCTTCCCGTCAAAATTCACCCCCAACAAGTTGAAGAAAAGACAAGGAAAAAAAATGTTGGCGATTATTTGGTATGAGTTCACACCACATGGCATCAATTTTGTTTTTGTATTCACGACATCTTCAACATCTTTTTCCGCTTCGATCACGAGTACTATCATTTCATGAAGGTAAATCAAATAATGGGCGAGGCGGGTCTCACTTCTGCATGGGAATTAATTATTCTCTTGCAAGTTCATTCTCCCTCCTATTTCGCCCCCTCTTCTTCCTCATTCTATTCGTAGCGCTGCCCCAAGCTCTAACTCTGAATTGTTATGAACAATGCCGTTGTGTTCTCTTCCTTCTATCATTTTATTCACTCTTTCTTTCTGTGTACTTTACCAAAAAAAGTGCAAATGTTCGAATAAGTATACTTTTGTCCAAATCATGTTGTTAATTTGGTCGAGGTTCAAAGCTTTTACCAGTTATATATGTACAAATGAATGGGGTTTTTTTTTGTAAAGATAATGAACTGTGTTTTTTTCGGTTTTGTTAAAGTTATTTCTGATTTAGAATTATATCCTATTTTCAAAGTTTAGTTTTTACTTTAGTCACAAATGAAGGAAAAATCTAGAAACTGGAATGTTACAAAAGGGAAATTCAAATTATTGCTGCTTAGTTCATCAAAGACTCATAACATATACAATACTAAGGATGCAATTTGTTTAGGTTGTACATGTATGTTGCATATCATACATTGCCATTATTCAATTAAAATAGGAAGGAATTTCTGGTTTTATTTTTAAAATTCGTATTCGTCACCAATTTCTTCCGATAGAACGAATCATTCCGTAACAACGTAACCACGTCGTTTTTATCTCACAAGGTTTTCCCACTGGTCCCAATATACCGCGGTGTATACGTGTCTCGCTGTAACAAAAATATGTGATTCGTATGACGTCGTTGTTGTAGAAGACACGCCAAACATTAGTTTAATTCTAGGGTGACGATAATCACAATTTACAATTAACACTGTCGAAAAACTAATGATTTATTCTGCTTTCACTAGTGATTTCCACTAAATCTCGAATTAAAACACTTAGAAGTAGGCCTTGCGTTTACAACAAAGGCTTTACTTTGTTTCTGTGACGTCATTTTCTTACGTAACATGCTGGATGACGTCATGACATGCCAATCGCGAAGACTCCAAAAACGGTGCAAATGTTGGATGTCGAAATTCTTCACAAATACAGGAGGAACTTATTATTCCAGATTTGTTCCTTAATTCTTATATCATCCAAGAGCAAAACGGCGATTTAATTGCAATTAGAAAATATAGGCCTAAGTGGACCAATGATATTTACTCATATCTATTGTTAATGTTTTAATGGTGATTACGTAATGATGTCATACTATAAAGTCTGCGACAGGATCTTTCAGTGTACAAAAGTAAAACAACAAATGTTCTTGTTCGTTTTCTAAACGATACTTTTAGAATCAACTGAGAAAAGAACAATATTCCCAATGTCAGCATTTCTAATCCGTTCTTCAACTTGACCATTCGCTGTTATGTAATACATAAGCAAAATATTACGTCATATAACCCCTACCTTACCTCCATTTCAGTCTTTTTGGAACTGAACTGGATAGCTTGGTTCCAAGAGTAAAAAAGAAAAGTCGTTTTAAAAAATGACAATTTGTATCAGCCTTGAAATATATCAATTTATGTGTCAAACTCTTTCAAACTTTCCACACACTTGTCCAAAAGCTTTGGCTTTACTTTAACGTAGTTTTCAATCATTTTTATTATCACCTTATTACGTAACGTTGTGGGTGACGTAATGACTGTTAAGATATCAATATTTTACAAGTACTGATCTTTTAAAACGAGCTGAGCACTATTCCCGTCTAATTCTAGGGAAAAAAATTATCAAAAGATGTGAGTTAGAAGTACTGGTTTAGATAACTTGTACGTCTGAATGTAGTAAACGTCTGCATTTAAATGAGGCTGTCAAAAACAATGGGTATCTTACGTAACATTGGTGGTGACGTCATCATTATATACCTACGATCCACAGAGTCAAAAACGGTTAATTTAGTTCGATGTAAATAGAAAATGCTCAGACTTTTAAAGGGGAATTTTGTGAGATGATTCAAATATAAAGGACAAAATGATATATCATGTATGCAATAATACCTATTGATTTGAATACAATAATATATGACGTCTCTTTCCTAATGATTGTTACGTAACATAGAGGGTGACGATGTCAATGTACCTAATTCGTGGTGCCTCAGCTAAACGAAGTTTTTCGCTTTTTTGAGAAAACTTTTGATACATTTCTTGCAAAATAATTCCAATTCAAACTGACCCAAACGGATCGAAACAACTAAATTCATGTGCATTGATATTCTACACGTTGAATGATATGCATATTGCATGCCTTTCATTTAAGTATATTACGTAACATACAGGGTGACGTAACCCCTTCCCTGTTCCCTTGTGCAGTTTATATACACTTAATGTTTAAATTTAAGTATTCAATCTGAAAGAAGCAAATATTTCTTTCAGTAAAACTGAAGAGAAATCAAGAAGTAATACAAAGCATCTGCTATCAACGAATGCATATGTATGTAAGAAGTAAGATTATGTAACATCTGGTTGAATGTGACCTCTCATTGTTACGTAACACATAGGGTGACGTATTGAATCTAATCTATTACATGTATAATATACTCATTGAATGAAACTTGATTTTGTGGTCGATTTTAAGTAGAAAATGCATTTTGAAAACCACTTAAATAACTTTCTTCCCACAATATCAGATCAAATTCTTACTTTTTCATTAGTTTTAAGGGTGTGTTGTTCCGAGGAATAAAGGAAATGACGTCATCATCATTACATAACCAGTTCAGACAATGTAAAAAATACTGCCTAAGATAGGGTGACGAATGTGAAAAAGATGATGAGACATTTTGTTTTGAAATCGCATTCTCACGATATTGCTGAGCATTTTATCGCACCAAATTGCCATTCCCGCGTACTTTTATACACGCGTAACATTCCCGATACAGAGTTGAGTGCACTTTGAAGGGGGTAGGTATGATAACCAGATGGTGACGTAACACGTATTGTTCTGTATTTCGTGCAAAACATGCTTCCTTTGGGGTTGTCGGGAATTTATTAAACTGTGTAAATGCAATGAAATAAAAAGAGATAAACTTATCCCAAGGAAAGTTTCCATACACCTTGCCAGATGTGTTATCAAATTTCTCACTCGGCATAGACGTGGTTATTTGTTATGTAAGTGAGTGTAACAAAGGGATGACGTAATATGACCTGACCATAGACAAAGCTTGGTGATAACGAAAAATAGGTGTTTTTGCCTCGGTTTGAACCATAATATCACGAAGAAAATAAATCATTATCTAGAAATAGGTGCAAAAAGCATGTAATTTGTATTTATACTTATTTATGTTTTTAAACAAAGTTGTAACATACCGGGTATCAAGAGAGTTGATAACTTATATTGGAATCATCAATTCCTATGTATTGCCGGTCTCCAAATTATATAGGCATTAAACCAAAACAAATCTGAACAACTAAGAAGAACTAAACAGTCGTTTAAGATATGAAGAATTTGTCAAATGTAAAATGATAACTGAAATCTCCATTGTAGGCTTCAAACATAAATAACTTCTCAAATATTCATATCAAATGAAATATAGATATGAATAAAACGCACTGACGTTCACATCATACAATCACATGAGATTTTGGTCATCATCATTAGAAACACTATTTTCACCGTTCACTCATCTTTAAATATTTAAATTTTAACTAACAGTTTCTCCCATACGCAACACAGAAGTCGGACATAAAAAGGGAAAGTAACAATGGGGAAATGACTTTTTTAGCAGTATAAACGTAGGAGGTTTAGAAAGCATCATTTAATTATATTTGATACCACAGCGGCTGTACTATATGTCTGATTTAAGTGTTTGGGTAGTTTAAACGTTACGACTTTGGAAAGATTGAATGACTTGTGACGGGAGAAAAATTATTAGATGTAATTCATTTTTACTGATCCCAACTCAATTTGTTTTTCATTGCTAAGTGCTACCCTCCCACGCCCTTCGCTCTCCTGCCCGGCAAAATACCCCACCAATAAGGCTAGGCGATGCTTCCATCTACCCTCGTAAAACTTTATACAAGTGAAAATTGTTATCACAGTGCACCTACATCGCACATCACAACCCGCCAATAAGTTCAGCAGTTGATACAGAGAGAATAAAATATGTAGAGAGAGAGGGGGGAAGTGAGAGAAAGAGGAAATGAGAGAAAGAGAGGGAGATATAAAGAGAGAAAGAAAGGGAGAGAGAGAGATGGAGGCATGTACTTAGCTGGGTCAAAGAAAGCTTACGAAGGATTTATCCTTTTCTTCCCCCTGATTTTCAAAGTTTGTTGTTGAGATTTGTCCGCAGACAAAGACGAGCGATATGGAGGTTTTTTAGTGGGAGTTGGCACAGAGATAACGTGGATACAAGAGACAGCCTGCGTGCTCGCCAGAGGTTACACGCACACTGCTAATTTGATTCACATTGCGAGTAAAGGGCGTAATCACAGATTACATCTGTGAAGACGTTGCGCGCTCTGCCCTCTTTACTCGCATCTTATTGCCCGACGATGCCGACTAAGGCAATCTCAATTTGTGGTCTGATCACGACTCGTGGAAAAGGCACGTCGCCGCTTTTCTTTATGGCAGGTGGATTTTCAGACAGAAATTATTACAGGTGAAACAGAACGAAGCATATCAGTTACAAAAAAAAAGTTTGCTTGAACAACGATAAGATATTAATGCGTGGCTTCTGCGCGCCTGGGGCGTGTTTTTGCTCCACATCAATAATATATATGTTTGGAGCGGCTACATTGGCTTGATTTTCAGAAACAATTATTCGTCTGGTCGGCCAAACACAAAAAAGAGCTTTAAGAGTTTTCATAAAGGAAAATGGAAGCAAGCTGACTTCTGATGGCATTGATTTGTTCGCTGTTCGCATCACTTGGTCTGAAAGCCTTTATGCTATGCACGCACGGAGGGGGAGGGGTCAATCAAGAAAGCGAGTGAGTTCACTATAGCGCGCTTCTCAAGTCAAAACACAAATCGTCTCGGGGGGACAAAATCAATTGTTTTGAGATTTAAAAGCTTGTTTGGTGAATCAGATTTGTATTTTTCTTAATAAGAAACTGGTATGATTTCAAATTCGTTCACATTTTTAGCTGCGAATTTCACTTCATTTGTTTCAAACGCTTTATCTTTTTTGAGGGAGACCTTATCTTTCTTTCCGATTTATTTTTCTTTCTAAAATCAAGTCAAATTAACGCTTAATGAACGGTCATAATTTTTTTGTAAACATAAACGAACGATTTTCTTCCGAATTCACTTTTGAAATCTACCAAAGTTTTGCAAAAAATCCTCCTTTTTTGAACAATTCTTCTTCAGTACACGACTTATTACAAGGAGACGTGCGAGAGAGTATAAAACATGCAAAATAGACTCTAGAGTCAAATCAGAGACAGAAATAAGGCGGATAAAGTGACAAATAGTGTCTCTATAAATCGGTTGACGAGTCTCGACAACACAGGACGACGAAAATTCGGCATTGCGAAAAATATTTTGTACACGAGGCAACAGGTGGAATACATTTCTTGTGTATGTTTTCATTTTAATCGACACTTTCTCGCTGAATTGAATATTAGATTAAACGACAATTGACTTATATATACCCTCTCTCTCTCTTCGTTGATATATGTCCACATACTCACTCGTCGATACATATCAATCAATTTATGTACTTAAAATACTGATTGAAATTAAATTCTGAAAGTTAAAGTTCATTCATACCTTACGAAATGGAAATAACTTTTTCAATTCAATTTTTAAAACATTTTGCGAGGTTAAAATTCTTCATTTTACCGAGCACGATTTTTGGAGTCAATTAAAAATGCAATTAAAAACTAATGGCTAGATTCGTGGAAATGTGACGAAAATTGTCGACTTACCTTTCTTCTTTTCGAGGAGCTGACGAGCTTTGGTGTTGTTGTCAGCAGGCAAACTTCGGCCACTCAGGTCACACCACTTGCCGTAGAGAGCGTTACGCAGCATCTCCTGACTGATGTAATCGGGGGAGGCAATTCGTCTATCCATGGCAGCTGGGGAGAGACCTGCAAAAGCCAGGTGAATCGAGCTCAGTTGTGATTCTGTCTGCGTCCAACACTTGTTTATATATCTAGCTTTCAATAAAACCTGTGCCTTTTTGAGCCATTCACTCGCGCCACCGCGTAATGAGAGGCAAATATGCGCGTAATAAGCCCAAAACTACGGTGCAGCGTCAAACAAAGAACCCTGTTTCCCCCCAATTGAATATAATAAGTGTCTCCGATGATGATTATGTGGCATATCAACTAGCAGACCTTCTTTACCGAGCTCTCTGACTACTCGCCTTGCACTTGACGACTAGGCCGCAGCTGCTGCTGGCGGCCAACGGTGCGCTTCTAGCTGGACGCCTGCCCTGGACAAAAGTCGATCGTGTGCTCTGATTTCAATAGTGAGGCAGAGAACATGATGAATTATCGTCTGCCTGCCACTGCTTGTTCTAATAGCTCAATTAATATAAATAAATAACAAAACTATAAATGTTTTGGGGGGCGTGTGTCGCTCGCGCGTCGGCGGCATTAGCCCACCAGTTAGTGGTGGACTGAGTGGGCTGTTCTACCAGACGCTGTTTGCAGATAACGGCATCAGAACCGAGGCCTGTTTTGGTCGCTCCACACTCTAATGCCGCGAGGAAGCGGCCGCCCGGCTGGTGGCCCAAACAATACCACAAAACACCCAAAAAAGTCGCACATGTGGACCCAAGAGACTTTCTGCCTTTTGGGTTTTTGCTCGCGCTACGGTAGCGGTGACGCGTCACGACAGCTCTCGGGTTGTTGCACGGCTCGTGGGAGAGGGTGAAACCTGGTGCTTAGCTTATTGTCGGTTCAGATTTGGCGACCAAGCGAAACCGACTAGCTAGCCAAGCGGGCAGATCGACGAGGACGAATAGGACGCCTCTTTTGTTCTCTTCCAATTCATTCTTCATCAAGCATAAATTGAAACACCAAGATTTTGGGAAGAGTTTGATGTAGGTTGGCAAGCAGAAGCTCGTCTGCCCTACGTGGGCTGAATCATAACTCACAGATGAGGCACACGGAGCGACGCCACGAGCCCTGTACTCGTGCCCAGCTCACAGCAAAACCAAATAAAATTATGGAAATCTGGCATGGCTCCCACCTGGCGAGATGATCAGAAAACACTGTGGAATCAAAGGTAGGGGTAGCCATCCCGTGGGTCTGGGGCGGACGGGGGGGTGTCGAGATGACGAGCCCCTAACGGCGCACCAAAGACGCTGCCCTCACACACAATAGACCACAAAAACTCGGCACAACTTGGGCTTAGAAAAAACTCTCTGTCTATCACGAAACGAGGGTCTTTTAATGCAAACATTATGACTGGAACAAGGTCTTAAATTCATTGAATTATTGTTGGAGGTGTACCCCCTGACGTGGGCTTTCTCGATTCCAGATTTCTTGACTTGAATTAAGACATAAGATGTTGGAGAACAAAGGAGATTGGGCAGCATCGCCCACTGTCGATTTCGCACGGCGCTGCGCGACAGATCCAAGGCAAAACAAAATGAAAAGAATCATCGATCGACTCGCTCTAATTTGAGGCCGAATCGACACTCCGTCCATTTGGATTAAATCACGACTTGCTCAACAGGTGGAATACCCATCAGACCATATAATGGCAACAGATTGTTTTAAATATATAGGAACAGAGATTAAATTTATGTTGTTTAGTTTTTTTCTCTCTTTTTCTGACGCTGTGTCATCCTTTGCTGTATCTGTCGTTCATTATGACGCTAATTGAGACAAGTTAATAAAGATTTTGTCAGTTCGGATATATATAAAATAATTTTTCGAAAATAACAGATGTGAATTCAAGCTTTTGAATAACTGAAGAGCATCTAGTTATTTTTAACTGAATGAAAACAAAGAAAAACAAAAGAAAATCACATTTCTGTGGTCTTGCCGATCTCAAGAATATATTTATATATTACTTACAATACATGACGCAAAAAACAAAGGCAAAGCTTTAAAAAATCGTTTTCGTAGTAAAATTGGCTATAAGGGCATATTTAGAACCCTCGCTTTGTATGACTCGTTTCCAAGGTAGAAAGCTACAATATAATTAAAATGAATGATATTTTCTACATCATTTCAGAAAACAGATATAGAATTATGATAACTATTTTCACGCAAGATATTCTAATGACTAACTACTAATCAAATCAATATTTAAAAACATCGTCTTCAATTTCAAAGAAAGTATAAGCTCTAGGGCATTTTTTTTTAATGATTTGGGTTCAGCGTCAATGTAGGAGTGACAACGACTGAAATGGTGCTTCCATTTCGAATTGTGCCGAAATTTATATTTAAAGCAAAATAAGATTATGAATTCTGACTTTTAAATATAGCAAAATGATATAGACTGGTTACTCTTCCGACAGAGTTTACTTTTTCAGATAAAGAAATATACATCACTGGAGTTCGCCATATTTATGGTATAACCAGGATTAATGTGCATGGTGTTTCCTAACGCTCTGACATCTGTTACACGTTCTTACTCAGCTTATTTTATGGCAAAGCCGACGAGTTTAAGCTATCCTTTCCGAAACATTATAACTATTATTCCATCAATTTGTTTAATTTGGAACACTTCAAACTTGGCTACATTTTCACTAATAATTCGTTTACCAGACGTGCATTACTTTGAGCCCCAAAGCTGGTATAGTACCCCCATACCCTTTGTCCGTCTCGCAGATCTTGTATCAATTTGTCTCTGTAAGTTTGTTGTTACTTCGAACGTTTGCCGACGGAACGTTTTAAGTGAGAAGAAAAACTACACTCACTTAGCTTAATTGGCAACACATCAAAATGGGTTGATCCTATTATCAAATAAAAGAATTATCAAGAAATACGGGTAATGGGTAAAGACGTATGTAGGTTAAAGTGAACAAATGGTCAAGCAAACGCTGAGGCCGACTAATAAAGCGAACGAACCAGCGGGAAAAGAGGACCGATTTGGAAGGAAGAGAAAAAGGAACGAGAGAGAGGAAATAGATACGATTTTCGACCAAATTACTTTAACACAATAGAAACGCATTTAGCCTTGTTAATGCGCCAATTCCAGGGTATCTCGTCCTAGATATCTGTGTATCAATTCGCTGAGTCGAGAGCTAGGAGAAGAGGGGAGAGGGGGGAAACGGAGTGCATCAAGTCGATTGGTGTTGAGACGCTTGAGGGGGAGAAAGGTCTCTCTTCTGGAGGACGCACTTCTGCGGCTAATCCTAAACTAAATAGCACAATTGCTATTTAATTTTTCACGATTTCATAACGGCAGGTCGGCAAAAATATCGCATTTGTGAGGCAGGGAAGGAGAGAGAAGGCGAGATGTGAGGGACACACATAGAAGAGAGTGGTTGAGAGAGGAGAGGGCGAAAAAGAGCGGGTCTATTTGCCTGTAGGCATAGTATATATTATTTTAGGTCTCGCGTTCTCTCTGCGGATGGCTGGTTTGAAGGAAAATGGGAACCATAACTGTGATTTTTTATTACATGTATTTATGAACGTGGAAGGCGTTTAGGCATGGAACCGCAGGGTTAATGGGGACGGGAATTCGGACAAGGCCCCTTAATAATCCGCAACTGCAAAAAGATCATTTTAAGCCGCAAATGACCCGTTTCTTGAATGCCTGATCTCGGGCAGGACACAATTAAGTCAACCTGTTACTTGTTCGAGGCTCTTTTCGTGGCTAAGAGAGTGGTTTTAACGTAGGTTGTTTATGTCTTTTCAAATCATTCTTAGTGATATGATTAATTTTCATAACGTGGCTTTGAATATCGATTGCTTAATCAACTGAGTCCCTGGTCAGATGGTATTTTAGATTATTATCATTGATATTAATCATTGTTTCATGGGGCGAGAGTTAGATGAGTGAGGAAAATGAGTCTTAGTGAAAGAGAGATGGAGAGAGACGGAAGAAAAGAGAGAGATAAAGAGAAAGAGATGGGTGGTTTTTTTTTTACTTGTGAGCTATAATAAACGAGAATAAGGACTAATAACAGGTGTTAAATAAACTAATTAGGCATAATGCAGAAAAAAAATCTAAAATTCGGGAATCAGCCAAGTGCACAACGTCAATTTGGTGAAGGTCAAATAATTGAATAAATGTATTTGAGAGCGAGAGACACAATAAAAGTGTATGGACTATCATAAATCTTTAAAAAAAGATCTCTGTTTAGTACGGATGGGGTTCGAACCCATGCGGACATTACGTCCATTGGAACTTAAGTCCAACGCCTTAACCACTCGGCCACCGTACTGGATATATGTGACAAAATATAGATAATGAACTCGACATTTATTTTACAAAAGGACTTCAACGGATGTAGCTAGCCACGCATTTACCTTTCAATTTGACGTCATAGAAATGAATATGTATAATATGATTTCGAAATTTATCATACTTTTTCAGTTTATGATTATTTTATGGTATTTTGGATATATATTTCCTATTAATTGTATGGTAGATAGAAAATGAATACAAAATGAAGCAAGGCGAAGGAATATGACGGAATATTCTCATGTTTACCACTAAGAAATCTAATAAAAGCTTCAAACCACTTAAAGATAAAGTTGAGTACTGGTCATGCGATTGCATTATGAAAGTAGCGGTGTCATATTGATCAGAAAAAAGTTGAGCATGTAGCATATACGTATTGGTTTGCACTGCAAGGTTCTGGAATCATCAAAATGATTAGAAATTTGGCCCAGTCTTGGTAAAAGTAACAAGCACTGTACACAGAAAAATGTATAGCGCTACACGAACATGTGACATAAAAAAGAGGGCCACATTTTTAAGCTGTAACATGTCATATTTGGAATATGAAAGCATTTGCAAAGCCAAGCTTTTCAGGGAACATTTTTGCTCTAATGCTCTTCCACACTTGGATAATAACAACGAAAACGCTCACAAATTATTTTTCAGTGGAAGCACTGTGGTACAATGGTGGAAGCTCTTCGATCTCATACAAGAGGTCTCGGGTTCGAGCCCTGCTTGGTGCCTACATCATTGGACAAGGCTCCTCTCGACCCCCCCCCCCAAAAAAAAAAAAAAAAAAAAAAAAAAAATCGGGGTCGGAGGGACCGCATTCGGGTTCCCAAAATCTCCGGTAGAGGGGTACTTTTCACGCAACACTGAGTGGAGGGGGACGGGGGGGGGGGGGGTGGGGCTCTCGACCGAGGTGTATTAATTAGGTCACTAGAAACACAGGGGTAATAGTGATCACATGCCTACAGGATGAGCAGTATTAATACTGATGTAGCTACCTTGGGTAATAAAAATCAAATGTTATTTTATTATTTGAATCATTTATTCGGTATTTCCTCTGATTTTCAAGAGTTTTGATCAGTCTCACTCCCCGGCGAAAGGGTGAATGTGACCAATGTGATTTTACGTTTTGTTTTTATTTTGTTTTTGTCCTATAAAGATGATTGGTATCTCAAAATCGAATAGGCAACGAAAACAGACACGCTAAAGTGTTTTCGTCTTGCGCTCATCTGAGTAAATCGTTAGATTTATGCTTTCCATTCATTCTTGTGATTTACTCAGATAAGTGCAAGACAAAGCTTTAGTATGTCTGCTTTCGTTGCAATTGTTTCACACTTAAACATTACAAGATGAACTATGCCATTACTAGTAGCACTGACTCAAGATATGAATATGAATATAAACTCAACCCATTATTATTATTAATCGTCACCAAATCCTACCACGTGTGATCGGAAAACATTGAATGATTTTAGAAAACAAGGAATAGATTATGGATATGAATCATTCATGGTAAGGGGGAGAAGCATTTATTTCGACAAGCTAGGTCTAACAAACATAATCTATGAAGCAACAGCTATGCTTGTTGAAGCTTTGATTTTCCCAGGTAAGCGCAACAACCATTTGTGTTCAATCATGGAAAAGAAAGATAATTCCTTAGATATACCATTCTGCGAAGCCGTATTACCCAGTGGAGTAGCCAACATAGAATATAATCAGTTAACGCATCTTGATGGCTCGAGGGGGAAAAGAATTGGTAAAAATGTTGCACATGTACTTTTAGCCTCCCTTAATCCCGCCCCTCCTGTTTATAAATGTATGGATACGCCTTTGTGCGTCAATTGCAACTATTGTGGAATTGCGTTAAGTCAATTATTACAAACCAAATTGTAAGCGATAGCTCTGTCTGTTAAAGGGACATCTGAGTTCTTGTTTAAGACCTCAAAGTGTCTTCAAAGTGCATGGTTATTGCTCTTTTTTTTTTTTAATGACATTTCTTGTGTCCTTTTAGGACCTAAAATTGCTAAGAATTTAATTTTTAAACCCCAAAATGTGTGAAATTAAGATTAATCCGATTATACCAATTCAGCTCTTCTTTCAAAAAGTACGATGACCGTTAACTAATTCATTAATTAAGTAATTTACATAATAACAATACAAGGGTCGTCTGTTTGAGCGTATTATAACCAACACGAAAAAGCCAACAAAAAAGAACATTGGCATTTGATGGAATAAAACGTACAAGGCGCTATCTCGTTCTTTTAACAGCTGGTTCAAAATTATCGAATATTTGTGGGGCCCAACAAATATTAGAAATGGTTATATTATGGATATTATAGCCGTCACTGAACCGATTTTGATCAAACAGAGATGACACTGTCATATAAATTGTATGCTCTTTCAAATTTGACACTCAGTTTGTTATTATCTCACACAAAATTATTTTGTGTAGCGCCCTCTTTACCAACTCAACTATCCCTTTAAAGGGGTAGTCCATCCTGATATTAAGTTGGTTTTAATAGAAGTACTCAAATGTGAAAAACGTATAAGTGACAATTTAAGCAAAAACCTATTGAAAATAGGAAATTTGTTAATTTTAGAAGGTCCAATCAACCAAACAAATTGGCAACTCTGTGACGTATCTTGCGAGGTGCCCTCCTATTTACCCTGTTCTAAACGAATCTTTACATTTGTATTTCCCCTTCCAAAAATGTAAATCATACATTCACATTAAATATGATTATTGCAAATATGTTTTAATAAATCCTTGTATGAAACAAATCTATTCCGTCATCATTAACTAAAAAAATGAAAGTTTAAAACATTTTCTGTTCAGAGCAAATAAGAGAGTAGCTCGCAATATACGTCACAGTAATTGATAATTTTTATGATCAGGGTTTTTGTCTTCTATCTGAATAATAATCTATCTGCAAGTTATGTTAAGTCGAAAAAGAATTTAATTTACAAGAAAATTGGTCGATCACCTCTCACATTTAATCCACAAAGCAAGACCAGCCCCCCCCCCCCCCCTAACGAATGGAATTATATTTGTTTAAATGGTGCGGTGGATTCGATTTATATTGGTCTAGTGATCAGATATCTGACTTTGGGGATAAACCGACTTTGGTGGCTCTCGGTTATTTCGAATGAAAATTAAAAAGGTCGGTCCTCAAGTATGAATTATCAGATTTGATTGGTAGGAATATGTAAAACCCAAGTTACAAAGTCTACAACCGAAATTGCGAATCGATGTACATGTATGGTCTAACGCGAATTTGCGACAAGTGCCCCCCTCCCCCATTCTACCCTCCTCACTTGCTGGGCACAACCTGAGCCACTTCAACTTACTACCAAAACTTACGAATAAAACATTTTCTTTTTTTCCTCTTAGAAACTTGACGTTGTATTAAAGGTACTATGTCCCATTTGCATGCCAACAAAATGAAAAGGTTAAATTCCAACGACAATTGAAAGACATTATTAATTTAGAACTTCCCTCAAAACGAAAGGGCTTGGAAATGGCTTTTAGTGGGAAAATAACTAACATTAGATGTCGAATCGACTTAAGTGATTGCAATTACCTAGTAATAGGCTTATTTTCAGACTCTTTTACCGAACGGTCGTACGTTTTGTGCTGCACAAAGATTCAATCAGTTTAATTTTGGCCATTACAAGTAGTGGGTTATTGATGTAGACAAATGCTCATGTACCTGTTCTAGCTCATTTTATGTATGTTATTTCCAAAGAATAAAGTTGTCAGTCAGACACTCTATA
The DNA here is from genome assembly GCA_035222895.1 of Strongylocentrotus droebachiensis. Classification (NCBI taxonomy): domain Eukaryota; kingdom Metazoa; phylum Echinodermata; class Echinoidea; order Camarodonta; family Strongylocentrotidae; genus Strongylocentrotus; species Strongylocentrotus droebachiensis. The sequence goes on from JAVYIG010004972.1 coordinate 63,410, forward strand.
GTGTTTGACAGTAAAGTCTAGAAGGTAAATGGGTTTCCTTGCATAATTCGAATACAAGGACACTGCTAATGTTTAAATTTCACAGATAGGACATACATCGTCCTTGTTTTCACGAAGTGACGGTAGTGAGGAAAATCTACACGCAAAGTGAATGCAATTTCTTTTCACTACCGTCACTTCGTGAAAACAGCGACGACATGACATATTCATAATTCCTGCAAAGTTCTACAGAATTTGAAGCTGGCTGCAAAAGGGACATAGTATCTTTAATAAAGACATTTAAAGAATGAAAATCTTCTAGTTCCTGTATCATAGGTAAAGAAATTCGTTTAGATTTGAATCACTTTCTATCCTACATTTGACTCTGCTGTATTTAAGGGATAAAAATTGTTAGATGAAAGTAATTTTGAACTTGAAGCTTTAAAGGCACTGTTATTCATTATGTCTCGACCCCTATCACAATACCATACATGAAGTATTGATCGAAGAGAAGATAGCCATCGTTGAGACATTCATGGTCATGTATTAATGACGGGGACAACATTGCTCAATGCTGGACTTTATCTCTGAGTGGAATATTACTTCCTCCATCTGTTACTTCTTTTTGCAGCTAGTCTCATCTTTTCAGACCCAATTCCGACAAAACATGAAAAGCGCCAAGAAATAATATTTATACAGCATGTATTCTAAACTGGCGTAACAGGTATTGACTGGACGCTGTTCTGAGATTTTCAAATTTTCATTGATTGAAATTTTAGATGCCATCTAAACGATCAGGGGCTTAGTAAATAGTTGATATTTTCAGCATAAATTAAAAATAGAAAATGGAGGACGGAAACTTCACTTTTATTTCTTTCATAAAACCACACATATCTTGCATGTAAAATGAATCAAACTTTTAATATATCTTTTGATATGCTAAAATAAATATAGGAAGGGGATGTGATGATTCCTGTTAACACCACGTGAGTACGTATTGAACACGACTGCAATGAAAGACTAGCAGATGTATTAACTCCTTTGTTAATATTTCCAAGTTTTCTTTGCTACGCATCATTTCACAATGATTCTCCGTGATGGACAAAGAAAATCTCATTATTTACTTTCTGAATTCAAAACATTCTAATCTTTTGTTCTCTAAATGACCTCACGCCCGTTTATATATCGCTCCTAACACGCCCAAGAAAACAGCTTCGGCCAGTCATTTATTTCCAATCTGTCTTTCACAGAAGCAGAAAGGTTCAAGAGCGGTGCTAAAATGTTTGAAAGGGACACAAGCATGACGAGTCTAACACAATCTTTGACAAGCAAAGAACACAAAAACTTATTATCATTATTACAAAGTATTTTGCGTCATCAGTGCCTGGGAAGGGAAAAGCCGAATTGGATCACTGTAACCTTTGGGTTACAGATGTAATGCTTCCTAAATCTGTGACAAACAAAACTAATGAATAAGTAGATAAAAATTTGAAAGTTATTTTAAAAGAATAGAAAAGAAGAGGAAGAAAATGAAGAAAAAAGAAGGAAGGAAGAAAGAAGAATAAAATGATGATGGACGAGAAGAAGAAGAGGAATAAGAATAGGAAGGAGAAGGAGATGAATAAAAGGAATGAGTATGACAAGTAGAAGAAGTAGAAGAAGAAGAAGAAGAAGAAGAGGGGGAGGAGGAGGAGGAAGAAGAAGAAGAGGAGGAGGAGGAAGAGGAGGAGAAGGAGGAAGAGGAGGAGGAAGAGGAGGAAGAGGAGGAGAGGAAGAGGAGGAGGAGGAGGAGGAGACGAAGAAGAAGAAGTAGAAGAGGAAGAAGGAGAAGAAGAAGAAGGAAAAGAATGAGGAGGAGGAGTAGGTGGAGAAGAAGAAGAAGAAGAAGAAAACCAAAGAATATCCCGGCGCACAGCGAAAATCTCAAACCGCGCATCCGCGTCGAGCTACAGTATGTAGGCAAAATAAACCCTTTTCTGAAGGAGCCATTCAATATGTCATATTGTATTGAGAGTTAACATGCGTGATGTAAATAGATCCAACATTCAGATTGATAATTTCAGACTGCACGAACCAGAAGAACAACAAATCACTCACAACAGAAAGCAGGCATGGACTCGGAGGGGTAGGGGCGCCGATCCATATTCTGAGGATGGGGGGGGGGGGGCGGAGGTAGATGGAGGGGGAGAGGTAGACAAATCGCTTGGGAAGCCATATCTTACCTTCGGACAATTACTATTACTATAACAATTACTACCCTTTTAAAAATTGCTCCTGGTTAAATATCCACTTATGAAAAATGTGTATCAAAAAGATGCTTAAAAAGATGCTAGTACTCCTTTACCGATACTGGGAGAAAGTTGCCCGGGTAGTCGTTTCTAAGGTGTCCGGGGTTAGTTTTTCTAGGGAAGTGGTTCTGAATCTGTTTGCCCCTGCGACACCTACTGGTATTCCTTGTCACTACCCTCTGTAAGACCTAAACAAAAATATTTTGTAGTGCCCTTTAGGTGCCAGCACCTGGGTCGGTCGGTCGATTTTCTTATTTTTTTCCCCTCTTAGGGCTGATATTTTTTAGTTTTATGTGCTTTTAATGCATCCTTTTTTATTTTTTTTCTTCTAAAAATGGTTTAAAAAAAAACTTCAATTAAAAGCCGACCGTAGATTTAAAGATTTGTGGGTCGGGCGCAAAGGGCACATACCATGTACCTGTTCATTACCCCCCCCCCCCCCAAAAAAAAAAAAAACCCATATTACCCCCATGAGTTTATTAACGCCAGCTCAAGAATCACTATACTAGGGGGTAGTTGTCCGGGGATGATTTCTCAATGGAACTTGTCCTACAATCACCGAAATTCTGGTAAATCATTCCCAAATAAGAGAGAGCATACACATCAGACAAATGTTGATTCGTCAACAGTGGATGCCCATGGCTGTTATTTTTTCCCCAGCTAATAATTGAGTTTGTGTTTATTGTTTCCACATTCTATGTGAAATAAACATAATGATCAAATTATTCACGTAAGGATGTTTGCCTCTCAAAGTCTCATCAGTGTTGAGGTACTTGAGAGGGAAAAGTGAATTGAATCCCCGTGGCCCTCTTGAATCTTCTTCCGGTTGGCATGTGCAGGGCCCCCGTCTTACGAAGAGTTGATATCAATCGCAACTTATTTGTGATTAATATCAATCGCAACTTATTTGTGATTAATATCAATCGCAACTATGAACATAAGAGATAGGAGACTGCAAACCTGCGATTGATTGGAGGACTTGCGATTGATTCAGATCAATCGTAACTGTTTGTAAGACAGGGTCCTGATGTATCACTACATCGGAGTTTCCCCCTTCTCGTTTACCTTGGAAAATAATATGTCCATGATTTTTTTAAAGAAGAGTGCAATGAGCTCTTAACGTATAAAGGCGGTGACTCTCCGACGCACGCGGTCGTTCGTTTAACGACCTTTCCGAGGGACAGAGTGCTTTCTACTGCAGGAAACTATATTCTGCGTCTATGGAACATGGCAGGGCATTTAAACACATAACGAAGGCTAATCGTACTGCCTGGAGAAAATCATCCAATCACCGATGGACAATCGCCATTAATCCAACCAACAACAACAATAATATTAACAATAACCAGAACAAGAACATCCAGTCATCCATCTTGGTTATTAAGTAGTTGTTAATATAGGGGTTTATTCACTTGACATCCAATCAAAGAGTTGAGGGTTCGAATCCCAGTCTGGCACGAACGTCCTTCGGTAAGACATTTATCGAAGTGTGCTACCCTCCACGGAGGTGGAAATTAGCACGGGAAATATGCTTTTATTAAAACCAGCTAATTATCACGGTAGACTTCCCCTTTAGTGAATAGGGGGGGGGGTAATTTTGAAGGGGTGGGGGTAATTGTCCTCGGGGTGGTCTTCCTTGGTTGTTCTTGCGGGAGGGGGTAAATTTCATAGGGGTGATTTTTACGAGTGAAGGTAATCTTCCGGGGGTCTATTGACCTCGGGGTGGTTGTCTTTCGGGGGTAATATTCCGGGGGGGGTAGTTTTCCGGGGGGGGTAATTTTCCAGGGGGTGATAGTCCAAGGGGGTAATTGTCCTGATACGATTATTATTACGCCACTCGGTTATGACCAGGGTAATGAAGTTTGAGCACCAGAAGTGCATGTCACGGCGTAACAGACATGAAGGCTATACAACAAACCACCATTATCATTATGATTTTTTAATATAAAAGACTCGAATTACCATTGGATTGATTCACTGTTTGAGATAAAACAAATTTGATATCAAGTACTTTGTCGCCATCGTTAAGAAGATAACGGTCCTAATAAATACAATTTAAAAATCATTGATGTGACGCGCGCAAGTCGTCCAGACACCGACAGTAGCCATGCAGGCTGTGGGTAACACCACTTGAACATATAAACAACACTCTCCATGTCAAGTTACGCCGCTGGTGGTGGTGATGATGGTGGCGATGGTGACGGTGATTAAGATGGCACCGCCCTTCTTGGACTTCTTATCTCCTCGATGCTCTTTTGAGATGGTGTGGGGGGCAGGATTTCAACACATATGAAGAGGATAAGCAAACACTTCAAGAGAGGGAACACGCGCATGACTGCGGACATGTTTACTTGAGATCGGTGCATGGAGGGGACGTCCAAACGGTCCAGCTCAGTACAGGTCTATTACAGGTTGTGCGACACATGTTCCGATGACGACGATCCAACATTTTGCTCCGCCGAGTTGCTACGGAGTGTATTTCGCCAAATATACAGGAGGGTTGTAATTGGGCTTCAGGTTTTGTTTAGGGTGAGGGTTAGGTGTAGTTTGGGACCGAGGGTTGAATTTGGGTAATGGAGGAAATAGACCCGAGAGTTTTGTCGCAGGAGCTTGTGTCGTATAACCAACTCACAAAACAATTTTGTGACTAAGAACCCTGATTAGTTAGCTGAATATTGGAAAGTTTTTCTTTTTTAGTTCCATCGGTCCTACGTCCCGATATGACGGGGACAGTGTGTATTGTTGTGTTTCATTTTGTTAAACATTTTTTGTTAAAAGACGTGTATCGGTCAGATATGATTATTTACGTCAGGGGACCGACTTTTAACGTCACCATCCGGAAAAAAAACGTGATTCAGTCTTGAACCGGGGTCCGCTAAATCAGCTTGTAGGCGAAGGCAGAGAGCTGACCATACGACAGACATTACCGCCAGACCAACTAACATTTCCCTAACCGAAACAGGCTTGTCTTTGGTCCTATAATCATTAGAGGAATGGCTACTCGTGGAGTTCATTGGTCAGGTTCAATACGGACCATGACCTCATTGATCACCTGCTGAAAAATGTAGACGTATATGACTATCAGCCCAAATATGGTCAAAACCTAAATAAGACCAGCTGGGCAGAATAGAGGTAACTAAATATTTGGAAAGATATTTTACAAAACCACAATGAAGGAAGGATGATGAAATGACGAATAGAGGATATCCATTATTGATTACAAAGAAACAAATCGTTAAAAAGATTAAGATATAAAGTAGATATAGAGGAGAAGAAGAAGAAGGTGAAGAAGAAGGTGAAAAATAAGGAGAAAATAAAGAAGAAGTTTAAAAGGAGCAACATAAAAGACGTACCACCTAGGCTTGATAATAAGGGGGTTCATTAAAGGGTGAGAGAGAGAGAGAGAGAGAGAGAGAGAGAGAGAGAGAGAGAAAGAGAGAGAGAAATTGTAAAACTGTAATTCAAGAGATATAACTAGCGACTGATTCATTTCGAAAATAATAAACAACTTATAATGTCAATGACCCCTCAGAGTGACGTATTTCACTGTGGGTTCGTTTTGCTACGACAAAAAGTGCGTACATGGTTCGACAAGCACTATATCGGATAAAAAAAATATTATTTTCTCGTTCTTAAAGTGTGGTCAGCGAACGATAAATGGACATATGGGATGAAATATACAAGGACGGTCCGCTGGCGCCCCGCATGTAAGGGCAACATGTTGCAACCAAACAAAAAAAAATCAGAAAGAGGAAAGGGGCGTAAAATCCACAATTCCATGACTTCTTTAAGCCGCCTATTTACTTTCTGAATTGGGAATGTTTGACCACAACAAATTCGACTTCCCCGACAGAAAGAGAAAAGTCATTTTCTTTTCCCCTCTTTCCTCCCGTTGGAGAACCATTGTCCTTTTCTTAATAATGAAAGGGATAATTAATTGCGCAGATTTGGACGTCATAAGCTGAGTGCCTATGAGCATGATCTCGCTCTATTGAAGATCGTAACCGCACTGAAGACCACAATTTAAGCGGAGTTCAATGTATTTCTGATAGTTTCAAAGAATTGCACTTGGTTTCGACTAGAGTGGAAGCAGGTCCCACTTTCTTATAAAAAATGTGTGTGTTTAGCTATATAGCCTATTGTTAAATCATATATAATGAAGCTTTTGCATTATTTCTAGCCGATGTAACCTTTCAATTACGATTATTAAATCACACATTAAGGAACAAAAATATATTGTAACGGATCAAATGCATAGAATTTTTGACTATATAGTTTTTAAAGATTATATTTCTATGTCACAATTCGAAATTTCTATTAACTTCACCTTCTTCCTCTTCTTCTTCTTCGTCTCCTTCTTCGTCATCTTCTTCGTCTCCTTCTTCGTCTTGTTCTTTTTTTCCTTCTTCTTCGTCTTCTTCTTCGTCTTCTTCTTCTTCGTCCTATTCTTCGTCTTATTCTTTTTTCTTCTTCTTCTTCTTCGTCTTTCTCTTCGTCTTCTTCTTCTTTTCCTGTTCTTCGTCTTCTACTTCATCTTCTTCTTCTTCTTCGTCTTCTTCTTTGTCTTCTTCTTCTTCGTCTTCTTCTTTTTTCTTCTTCTTCTTCGTCTTCCTCTTCGTCTTCATCTTCTTTCTTCTTCTTCGTCTTCTACTTCTTCTTCTTCTTCGTCGTCTTTTTCTTTGTCTTCGTCTTCTTCTTCTTCTTCTTCCTTTTCTTCTTCGTCTTCTTTTCATTCCTTTTACCCCTCTCTCTTTCCATCTCCCCTCTCTCCATCTACCTTCCCCTCCCCCCCTCTCTCTCTCTCTCTCACTCTTCTCTCTTTCTCTCTCTCTCTCTCTCTCTCTCTCTCTCTCTCTCTCTCTCTCTCTCTTATGTATCACCCTAGCTCATATCAACATTAGAAATCAAATCAAAGTCAAAGTCTACACAGAGGGATAGACCGGTAACCAGGCATTGTTAAAAGCCACCATAGTAAAGGTGACATTTCAACACCCTTGGGTGCACATATAGGCCGAAGGTCGAATCACACATACAAAAGGGGGCTAAATGTTCGAAAGCAAATGATACTTGGTTGGCGAATAGTGACACCTCATGGAATATACAATGGGTATTGTGCTTCACAGCGGTGGGGGAGGGTGTAGAGGGAGGGGTGGAATTATTATTTTTAAGAGGGGGGCAATTGGAAGAAAATACTGGGAGATTTAAAAGAGAGAGGGGGAGGGAGGGAGAGAGAGGGAGAGAGAGAGAACATGAGGTTATATACAGGGAAGGGAGAATACGAGAGGGGGGAGACAGAGAGACGGTGAGAGAGGGGGAGAGAGAGAGAGAGATGAACATCAAGAAGGAGACATGTATGGAGATGCACTGTTGGTTTTGTCACGATGACAGATAAGAATAGTACACTGTTGCCCATAAATTTAAAATAACGTTTCTTACCTCTTTTTCATGAAATGATTGTGACAATAATTATGATTTATTCTCGATAGAGAAAGTTGATATCTTTCCAGAAATTTATTGATGAATCAAAAGAGTCTTAGTTAGAGAATGATCGATAAAGTTCTGAGGAGATATAAACTTCATCTATCACGAATAAGCAATATATTGTCACAATTATTTCTATTTCATGAAGAGAGGAGGGGGGGAGAGAGAGAGAGAGAGAGAGAGACAGACAGAGAAAGAGAGAGAGAGACAGAGAGAGAGACAGAGAGAGAGAAAGAGACAGAGAGAGAGGAAGAGAGAAACAGAGAGAGAGAGAGAGAGATGACGAGAGTGGAGGGCCAGTTGAACGGGAGGGTACTGCCTTGCACTGGATGGGGGTCGTACAGAAAAATGTTTCCATTTGAATAGAGCATTGTATTGTTGCGGCGGCCATGTTTGTTCTTCTTTGAAAAGATTGTATGCATAGCCAACACGTCCTCGCGGACCAAAGTAAACCCAGTGCCCTGCTGAATGAAAAATAATAAAATGAAGAAGAAATAACAAACCACACCTTTTGCAATCCCCCTGAGGGGTTTCGAACCCCACCCACCTGTAGACTTGGTCGACGTTTGCTTGGTGAACTGTCGATAATCTTTGCGAACCGTCCCTCCCTTTCACAGAGTCAGAAAGTGACAGGGATGAGGGATGAGAGAGAGGGAGAGAGAAAGAAGGGTGAGAGAGAGAGAGAGAGAGAGAGAGAGAGAGAGAGAGAGAGAGGGAATCAGGGAGGATGAGAGAGTGAGACAGAGACAGACAGGCAGGGAAGATGGGAAAAACACAGAGAGACAGAGACAGATATAATATAAAGAGAGAGAGGGAGGGAGAGAGAGAGAGAGAGGGGGAGAAGGGTGAGAGAGAGAGAGAGAGACAGAGACAGAAAACGGAGATGGAGAAGAAAAAACAGAGACAGGAAATGAGAGAGGGTGAGAGAGAGAGAGAGAGAGAGAGAGAGAGACAAACAGACAGACAAGGAAGATGAAAAACACAGAAAGACAGAGACAGAGATATAGATATATATTTAGAGAGAGAGAGAGAGAGAGAGAGAGAGAGAGAGCGACAAATGAAAAGACAGAGACAGAGAAAAGGCCAGAGACAGAGAGATGGAGAGAAAGGGGAGGGAGGGAGAAGAGGAGTGAGAGAGAGAGAGAGAGAGAGAGAGAGAGGTGTAAGATGGGGGAGGGGGATTTGAAGAGAAACGGCAAGGGGGTGGGGGGGGGGGGGGTACACGAGGGTGAGAGGAAGAAAGAAAGGGGAGAGTCTGATAGACAGACAGACAGACCGACCGAGAGAATGACAGACAGGCGAATAGAGGGAATATGACAGGAAGCAAATATGGATTGTATCGAGGCTAATGTAAATATTAGATATACACAAAGAAAGACGCGTACAGATTGAGCAATGGACAATACCCCCCAAAATGCCCCACAGAGGTTATAGGCAGATAATTTAGAGTTAGATGGCAATACAGGTAATCTAATAATATAGATTGTTTTAGAATTAAGAGAATGGTAGTGTTGAAGATGTCGTGTGATATAATGGAAGTGTAAATCGAATCCATCTGGTAAAATAAATGTTACGAAGCAGTAAGTAGATGAAAATAATTGTAAAATAGTAATTGGCAGTATAGAAGATAAATACCTTCTGGGGAAATGAGACGAGAGACAAAGAGAAATAATAAAAATGGCTAGAAGGCGATAGAAATGTATATAGATAGGTATAGAGGTGGGTAGGTATATACATGTAGATAGATAGAATAGTAGGGTTCTATGATAATTACCCCTGGACAATAATCCCCGGGAAATTTTCCGCGGAAAACTACCCCAAAGGACAACCACCCCTCCCCCTCTCCCGCGAGGACAATTACCCCCAGGAAAAAAATTATCTGCTTATAGTAAAACAAACTTATAATCAGGGTAGACTTCCCTTTTAATAAACAGGGGTAAATTTCGAGGGGGGGAGGTGGGTTAATTGTCCTGGGGGAGGGTTGGTTGTCCTTGGGGGTAGTTTTCCGGGGGGTGATTGTCCAGGGGTAAATTTTCCTGATACGGAATGGTAAATATGTGTATAGATAGACAGATAGATAGATAGATAGATAGAAAGATAGAAAGATATCTTGATAGATAGTTAGGTAGCTAGATAGATAGACAGATAGATTGATCGATGAATGGATTACGAGAGGGAGGGATGGAGAAAGAGAAAAAGAGAGAGGGAGAGAATGTTTCTGAGTGTCAAAGTAAAATAAGAGGAGGAAACAGAAAGAGAAAGAGAAATAGTTACAGAGAGGAATTGCAAAATAGTTATTGGGTGATGAAGCTAAAAGAAAGAAGAGAAAGGACGAAGAAAATAAAAAGAGAAGAAAGAGAGAGAGAAAGAAAATTTCGGACAAAGTGCATGCGAGGAATTCACTAACGACAGTCTATTACCAAACTATCGTAAATATAATGCCGCAATACTTAATTTAGCACATTTACGGTTTAGTAATTTGGTGTTGTTGTTGTGTTTTTTGGAATACAAATAAGCCACATTATGTTATCTCACAATAGAAACTTTCATAAACAAAATAATGTTCGGTGTAACGTTGTTCTTAATAACTTATCAAACTCTTTATTTAAATACGTCGTAAGGATATACATAACAGCTACTCATCCATAGAGGACAAAGGTGCACTTTTTTCGGGGGAGGGAGGCTGTTAAACTTGAATACTCATTCGTTTTCTTTTAGTGAAATATAAACGAAAACACAACAGGAGGCAATGGTCTCAGAAAGGGTTTAGAGTAGGAAAGAAAAAGAAAGGAAATCTAGAATGGGTGTAGTAGCTGATCTCTATTGGACAATCCGTTTGACCATTCAGAACACAGTATCGTTTGAAGGCAGCTCATTGGTCGATTGTTTACACCAATCGTGAAGCGCGCGCGGAAGCGCGAGCTTGATAGGATTCAACAACAGATGGCGCTGTGTGATTTGGGAGATAGATTGAAAAAGGAATGACCAACGAATTTGGCGCATCACAATTTCATCTATCGACATCGTGTGTGCTGTGAGGGAGATAACTTGCTGTTCATTACTATGTGCGGTATGTTTTTAGACAAGTGAAATAGCTAGGCTAAAACATCAGTTTAGTTGTGAATTTCAGTTAACCATACACCCGTTAATACAGGCTTCGTTAGTAAAGGAATTTTGAACGCAGGAAAAAAAGAAAGCTCGTTTAATGCAAGGAAGTTTTTAGCGTAACTGGAAAGTATTGCCTGAGACAGCACCATAATATGCATAAACATATCACACCCATTGTAACATTGGAAGACCAAGACACCAGAGGTATATGGGTTCCTTTTGCAGCCAACATCGAATTCTGTAGAACTTTGCAGGAATAGTGAATATGTCACGTATGTCCTATCTGTGAAAATTAAACGTAAACAGTGTCCACTGTCCTAGTATTCAAATTATGCAATTACTGAAACCCGTTTACTTTCTAGATTACACTGTCAGACACCATTAAGTGACTGACTGACTTCTCTTTTTTCTTTGGTAATAACATACATACAATGAGCTGCTAAGGGCACCTGAGCATTTGTCTACATCAATTAGCCACTTCTTGTAATGGCCAAAATTAAGCTGATTGAATCTTTGCGCAGTAAAAAACGTACGAAGATTTGGTACAAGGGTCAGAAAATCAGACTATTTAATTGAACAAGCGCGCTCGCTAAATTCGATTCGACAACTACGGTCGTTATTTTCCATAAAAAAGACATTTTCAAGCTCTTTGGTTTGTGAGGGAAGCTCTAAATAAGTATTATCTTTCAAATGCCGTTGGTATCTAACCTTTTTTTTGGGGGGGGGGGCTGCAAATGGGACCAAGTACCTTTAACACTTTACTTTAAAAAGACAATTAAAGCGTGTCTAGTCTTTCCTGGACAAAGACCCGATCAAAACGGGATCTAAACACACGCGACTCTGCTCAGCAGTGACGGACAAAATTAGTACTATTCAAATGCTATCAAGTGCGACGAAAAATGAAAAGTTCATCGTCAAATAGACAGAAAAGATGATATTAACTAACTTGTTCGCGTCAGTAAATTCAATTGTATTTAGCGTCGCGTGCAGTTGACAAATTTGGGACCTGGTAAACGGATGGGAAGGTACGCGCGCTCGTTCAGCGGACCGTATCAGAACCTACATCCTTTCACTAGTGGGATCCCCACACACAGAAGAATTAGTGAGTTTCATTAGTCTATTTTTGAATGGCGATCAGAATTTCACTTGCTCTCTTTGTGTGAACCTAAAAATCTCACTAAAAGTGTGAAACTATCGCGATCAAAACTCATTGCGTTTTGTTTTAAATAATCGCGATTATTTAGCCGAGTATTTTGCCGGTGAACAAAAGCCAGATAACAAAATAACAGCGTTTCCTCAATAAGAACGGTAGCTAGAAAGGGTGAGATTTGAATCGCGATCTAAATCTCACTGAATCTTTTTGTGCGTATGGGCCTATTGTTTTGAACAAAATAATGTATTTTTGAAAGCAGCGTTTGAAACGACGCTACTATTTAAATGCATGGATTGTTTCGAAGGCGTGCCTTTATTCTAGCTATCATCAACATCGAGTTAGTAGTATGACGTTGATTAGCGTTTTTATTTGCCATACTATAAGAATAGAATTAGGAACTCCATGGATATACGAACTGGGTATAATTATAAGTTGGTGATCATGTGAAATAATATTGCAGCTGTAATTCATGTTTTTATGCTACCTATAAATTGACAAAATAGTATAGTCTGTTTTGAGCGATGTTACATGCTTTCTTTGTCTGATTGTGTGGAAGTGCTAAACATATTGTCTGATTCGCAATGACAGTGCTGACGCGATATGTCATTATGATTATTATCATGACTATCCGTATTAAAGTGTGGCAATAAATACGTTACAAAGAGCGGAATAACACCAGTTGTCAATAATTACAGAAATAATGATAACAAATTAGGCCTATATAATTTGATTTGGTAGTTTCATTTGTATGTTAATCACCGCTTTATTCCACTCATCACAAACATAGTTACACACTCTCTCTCTCTCTCTCTCTGTCTATCTATGAATATCCTTCTGACTGTCTGCTTCTCTCTCTCTCTCTCTCTCTCTCAATCTATCACTCTCTTTCTCTTTCTCTGTCTCTCTGTCTCTCTCGCTCTCGCTCTCTGCGCTCTCTTCCCCTCTCTCTTTCTATTTCTCGTCCCCCCTCTCTCTCTCTCCCTCTCTCTCTTCCTCTTTCTCCCTCTTTCTCCCATGCACTCTTTTCTTCTCCTTGAGAGTCCCTTATCATCTTTCGTCTCTTAATACCTGATATTTAAACCTTTATTTCTGATTTCTTGTCAACTGGTCAAAAAGAAGCATTATTGAGTAATCACTATTAAAGATGGAAGAAAGAAAATGTTAAAACAGTTGTCATTTCAAATCTGTGGGAATTGAAGGTGACATTCCGTATCTAATTACCTTCAAAATGTGAAGTTCAAGACCGCCTGTTTTGTTCATGAAACTGTCGTTACGCAAAGCTCAATGGTGCGTTTGACGAGATTACGGAATTGGGCGGTTTATTATTGGAAAGTACAACGAATACAGGCGAAATGAAATTAATTCCTAGTTTCTTAACCCGATATTTCACATTTTAAGGAGGAGAGGTTACATGTTGTTTATTATTTGACTTTTTCCTGCACATTAAAATGCTGGTGGTAGGATTTCAACACAAAATTATCATGAAGAAGCTCAAAATACGGTAAAGTGTTACCCCCATTTCTCACAGCAATCAATTAACTAAACCAAAAAATTACTTATCTGTTCCAGATTCCTATTAATCTTAGTTAAGGAAAGAATATCAATTAGGCGTGACAAATTGAGGCGGGCCGAAAATGAAAGGAGGAGGAGAGAGTGGACAATATTTTAGGAATACATTTCATTTGGATTCACAAAAATAATTATGTTAGCTTCGAGAGCTTTGAGGTAATTACGTAAAATCATACAACTCAATACGAGAAAGTATGAAACAAGCAATTCTCTTAAATATCAATTAAATGCAGATGAAAAATACAAATCGATGAGCTGGGATAGTGCTACCCGATGATTGAATTTGGATTTCGTCCACGCCCATCGAATGACTGATCAGAAAGTCACCCGATACTAGCGGGGCGAAAAGCGCTGAGGATGGGGAGGAAACGTCAAGATTTGGAACATTGATTCCGTCACCCGTATCACCTTTCAAATTGTGTTTAAATGATTCTTTTTGGGGGAGGGGTGGAGGTGTACAATTATAGAAGAAAGGGCAAGGAAAATGACCGAAGGGGAGGGGTGGGGTGACCGGTGACTTAGATACAGACAGGTTTTAAAAAGCAACCATAATTAAATCTTTATGGCATATATTCCCTGACAAATTCTATTTCGTCAGGGACAAATGTGCTTTCGTACTAACATGTTCAAATATGATACAACTTTGTTTAGCCGATGGTTACTATAATCAACCCAAATAGTGTGAATATAATGATAACAGAGTGAAGTACGAAAGTGAGCTTGACGTATATGAATTTCATCAAAGAAAACGAATGGAGCTTTAATAAACAAAATCTTCTCGACAGTGACGTATATAGATACAGGAGGACCTTTACCCAAATTAAAATAAATTGGCAAAATGAAGGACAAAAACCGTGAAGGAGACAGAAAGAACATGAAGAAAGGGAGAGGAAAAATGTGACGTAAAAGATGGGGCTACGACCCTTCCCATACCCTCCCCTCATTCTATAACCCTTATTCCCTAGCATTTCATCCAGTTAATATTTCTAGTGCCCCCCCCCCCCGCACCCTGGATGTTATACCCTCTCAATGACTGGACACATGCTACTACTGGGGGGGGGGTGTTTCCCAAAGATCCATATAAGTTGAACTTATCTCTAAGTCGGACTTAACAATGATGGAAAGCCGTTAGCATCTTTGGAAATATTTGTAAATATTATTTCAAAATGCATGAAATGTTGATTAAAATCATTCATATTTTCTTTTATCATGGGAAATTTCATTTTCTTGATGTGTAATTTATGAACAGTATCAAATACTTTAATTTTTGCTTTTTAATATATTTCATTTTAAGGCTACAAATTTTCCATAATTTTTAAGTCCATCTTAGGGTTAAGTTTGACTTAGAATCTTTGTGAAACACCCACCTGGAGATGTATATTATTATCATAGAATCACTACAGAATTAATTAAAGTAAATCTGCACTTGCCACCTTCTTCAGGAAAGTACAGGAGGTGTCAAGCGATTCATTAACAACACAGTTATCCGCAAGGAGATTAATGTCATAAGCGTAAAGAATTGGACTGAAAAACAGGAAACTAGAAGATGCGGTAGATTGCTCAACTGTGTCTGACAAGGATTGGTCGGTGCTATCAAGAAAACGCGCGTCTAAAATTCGTCTAAAATAATTAATTGTCTGTTTCGGATGCGTCGACAACATAAACTGTTAAAGGCATTGTTTAACAATGTTTCCAGTTTTATACATCTGAGATTTATGGCCCTACGTGTTATTAGTTTTTGTGATATGGTGTAATATTGAAGCTCTAAAAAAAAAGCGCTTTAAAATGATTATGAAGTGCTTCAAAAAAGTAATAATCTTTGAGTGACCGGTTTTACCATACTCATTTTCCCAATAGACTGTAGTGTTATGAAAAACCGTTGGGAAAAAGGTTTTTGAAATTGTGAATTACAATCATAAATATCTTGATAATCAAACATGCGATTGGCTTGTATGGGATGGCATGGGATTCATTTCTGATTTAAAGATTTATTATGATTGCAGCATGAGCTAATTCCAGGATTTTTTGTTTAGAATCAGAGGCAAAGTTACCTAATACCTTTAAGGCGCATGTGAGCAATATATTTATAATTTGGTCTCATTTACCCAGGTTTGCCACTACACTGCTCTTCCTACAATGAATACCACCATAATAGCCAGGTACCCATTTAATACACACCTGGGGGGTGTTTCACAAAGATCCTAAGTAGAACTTAACTCTAAGTTGGACTTAAAAATTATGGACAGCCATTGGAGCCTTAAAATGAAATATATTAAAAAGCAGAAATTTAAGTATTTTAGACTTTTCATAAATTCCACATCAAGAACATGAAATCTCCCATGATAATAGAACATATTAATGATTTGAATCAGCATTTTATGCCTTTTAAAATAACTTTTACACAATATTTTCAAAGATGCTAATGGCTTTTCATAATTTTTAAGTCCAACTTAGAGATAAGTTCAACTTAGGATCTTTGTGAAACACCCCCCTGGGCTGAGAGGAACAATGATGAGAAAATACCTTGTCGAAGGTGAGATGTAATAATAATAATAATTTATATAGCGCACATATCCACCCTGCAAGGTGCTCAAGGCGCTCCAATAATTATATACGCAGGGATCTTATAATTACTTGGGAACGCTCGTTAGAGACTCAAGAGCCTTCACAAATAAACCTAAGTCCTTCCAGCAGAAAGTGCGGAAAATCGAAACACCTTCTATATAGTTCAGTCTATCTGTGTCTCCATCTCCTATCCTTTCTCTCTTACATCTTACTATCTATACTTGATCTGTCACTGGTATAATTATTACGCATATTCTGCATAATCGTACTCTTATTGGAAAAAAGAGGAAAATGGCAATGAATTTGACTGAATAGTGTTACATGTTGAAGGTGATTCGACGGTTATAAAATCGTTTATATTTATTTCAGTAAGTGAAGAGGACAACTCTTGGGCCAGCTTAAAGAGAGCGTGTCACGTTTCATGAAACTATACCGCAACAGTTATCAATCACCCCTAAAGAAAACTGGTCCATCTTACGAGCACAAACCTCAAGAAACCAACATAAATCCTCATGTATTATGGAATTGAAATACTTCCCACCAGAAGAAAAAGAAAAAGAAGAGGAAAAACAACCCTATATGATAAAGATCCTATATTAGAGTAACTAGAGCAACTTGACAAGGCCCACATGATCGTTGCGTTTGGATTTAGCCGTTCACATTATTCATGATGTGAAGCCAGTAAGCTACCAGAACGCAACAGAAGTTAAGAAACCGAAGATCTGCCGCTGGAGGCGCCAAATGGTACGGCAATATTAAATGCTAATCAGGCGATCATTGTCGCCAAGAAGAAAGAAGAAATATCGGGAAATGGAGTAAAAGCTAGAAAAGGCAGAGAAAGAGGAAGGGGGTAGCATTCCCCGAGGAGCGTCATTTGGTATCATTCGAAGGCGGAAAATGTCCGTCAATGACGCGAAATGAATCGGTAATTGAAGGGATCTTGGATAGGAGACGGTTACACGGCTGTTGAAGGGGTCACTGTCCCTCACCCCAAAGCAAGCCGGAACGTCGGGGGAGGAGTCCCGGTGGGACCTGGCAAGGTTCGCTACGCGTCTGGCTCGAGTTGGGGATCTCTCATACAGCCCTGCCTCTACAGGATTACACATTGATGAATAATGCATGGAACATGATATCGGTGTTGGTCTTTCATATGGTGGTGATGGTGGTGGAGAAGTGACGTTGGGCAATCATTGTGATACACAAAGGGCCTGGACAATGATTCCATAAAAAAAGTTACCTAAACCCCTTGCCGCAGAGGGCGAAAATTAAATGGAACTAGCCAGCATTTTTTTGTGATGGGGAAGGGTGTGACGTTGACAGCAACATCAAAAACACATCAACAAGAAAGAAAAACAAAAAACAACAACAACAACAACGAAAAACAACAAACAAAACAAAAACAAAAGCATAAAACAGTTACAAAGTCCATGAAAAAATGAAAGACATAGTGATAAAGTGAATATTTATCAAACGGATGGACAACAAAGGGGTTTTAATCTAAAAACGTTCTTCTATAGCATTCTAAGTTATTTGCTTTGCATGCACAATCCAATCACTTCAAAAAATCTTCTTTTTTGGATTTGTTTTTGTTGTTGTTGGTGAATTCATACGAATTGAACAATCCATCATGACTTCAATGGTATAGGTAAGAAAAATACAAAAAGAATGAAAAATAGTACAATATTTTCCCCCTCCAAAAGCTGGAGGTCTGAGATGAAAAATATATGAAGATAATAATATCGGCAAATGCTACTGCATTCCCCCCTTCCCCCTTGACGACAATATGATTCAATAAAATCGTAGAAAGAGAAGAGAGAGAGAGAGAGAAAGGGAGTGGGACTGTTAGCGAGACAGAGACAGAGGGGATAAAGAGCAGAAATTAAAAAGTGTAAATGTAAAGATCTCAGATCCCCCCCTCCTCCTCCCCCCCCCCCCCCAAAAAAAAGAACAAAGAATCGGAAGAAAATTAAAGAACCAAAGAAGAAAACAACTCTTACTTCACCCCCCCCCCCCCCACCAACAACAAATACAAAGTCGTACACGTATTACAAATAAATGAAACAGATAGACCTTCCAATTTAAGCTAGTCACATATTCATTCAACAAATGAACCAAATCTGAAAGGGCATCTATTCTAAACCATGGAAATAAGAGAACAATGAATAATCATATATAGTCTAGGAAACGAAGTAAACTAGTACAATGGGGAAGAAGAAGAAGTTTTGAAATATATGTATTTTCTTAGCAGTCCAATACACGGGAAAAGAGAAAGAGTGGAACAATGATCTTGTCCCCCCCCCCCCTTCCCCCTGCCTTGTTCTTAAACTTGGACTTCACAGGAGCCAAAAACCGTTTAACAAGATCGTAACATCAGCATTTTTACAACCCTTTTTTTTTCTTTTCTTCAACACATCTTTATGAAAGAGGAGGCGGGTATGACGAGACATCATTTTCCTAAATCTGTCATCGGCATTAAGTGAGAAAAAAGGAGAACGTTTAACTGCCTCGGGCCAACAGAATCGGGGCGTAAAATTAAGTGACTTCTCTTCCCTTTTACAATTTTATCAATTTATGACCTTAGCTTTATCTTTCTCCTCTGCTCCGATGAAACCTGTTCACGGGAATTATGAAATATCAAAGTAATATGATCCCTCGAATTAAAGTCTTGTCGTCGGTTTTTTGTTGCGAATTCGGAAGCGATGTGGACCGCTTGGGAATAGAATATGATCGATGGCGGCGCTAGAACAAATGATTTGACGAGGGGTAGATCGGGTAGCTTTAGTATAAAGTGCTATATAAATCTATACTTTTTCTTACATGTATTATTATTGTTATCATTATTATCATTTTTAATACTGTTACTATCAATATTATTATTTTTATTATTGTTATTATTATTATTATTATTGTTGTTATTGTTATTATTAGTATTGTTATTATTATTATTATTGTTGTTATTGTTATTATTGTTATTAATTAGTGTTATTATAATTGTTTTTTTCATTGTTATTATCATTATTGTAATTACTATTGTTATTATTAATACTAATGTTATCATCATTTGTATTATTAATATTATTATCATTATCAATTCTCGCTCCCATTTGTCCACGTGTTAAGTCGACAATAATTAAAAAATAGAAAAGTAGAATCTGTTTTAACGCTCAGAGCAGTGACAAAATGTACAAAATCTCCTGAATGATTCTTTCGGCTCAAACAAAATATATGAAGCCTGTATATTATAACGCGGCTAAAGACAACTCTCGTCAATTTGGAGACTCAAACTGAAAATACATGAATTTAATATAATTTTTTTCAAAGTACGAACACAAAGAAAAGCTAACTACAGCCTAGGGGGTAAAACCGAGGAGACTATGACTATTAAATATCATTTATGTTCTTAAGATATACAAAGGACAGTTACTTGATTTTATATGAATTTCTGGAATCAATACCATGATATCAATTTTTTTCCCGCCAGTCTAGAATGCATCAGGAGTGGATTAATTAATCGTGTGCGCCATTGTACACATCTTTTAATCACGTCAGTGTGTGTTCGAATTGGGGTTTCTGTTGTATTTTTCTATGGGGTGCACGGGAAGGCGACTTTAAAACGGCCCCAAAATATTCCGGTTGAAATTTCCTTCTTAAGTGGAATTAATATCTCGAAACACAGGTTGTATATTGTTATACTCTTGAAACAAGAAGGAAGAAAGATAGATACCTTAATTAATGGTGATTATATTCATCTAGCAATGAATGTTAATAATGTCTGATTTAAAGCGTGCAGGAATAGGCGCTAGTTTTGTTGTTTTCAAAATATATTTAGCTTGTATTTGGGGGGAGGATGGGTGGGGGGACAGGATAGTAATTTTGAGGAAGTACAGATCAAAAGAATGTCAAACAAGCGAAAAGTAATTTTTATAATATAAAAACAACTTTATTTAGAATAAGTTCAAATCTTCAAATATGATGATGTGACGTCAATTACTGTTTCGTCAAAGTTTAGAATAAAGTATACGACCTGGTTTTTACAGAAGTAGTAATAGCGCTTCCTTTAAATGAAATGTAAATTAACAATTTGTTTTTATTGTGAATTTGCTAGGGTAGGGTGAAAGTTAGAAAATGTATAATTCTACACTCAAAAATTATGAAACGTATGCGTCACTCAGGCTATCGTAGTCATAAACACGTGAATTAGAGGAAGATACATTATAGCGATGATGTTTGGACCAAAGGCATACCAAGCCGACAATGTCTTTCTAGTGGACCCTCAGAAAAAACAGTCATAAAGCCCCTGCGGCAGGTTTCTTTCTTTAATTCTTCCTTTAGTTACAATATCTAGTCAGTCAACCGATTTATAAAGAAATGCCATGATTTTTTTCTTTTCAAAATCCGAATGCCAGATTTTCTTTTTCGTTTTGTTTATTTGTTTGTTTGTTGCTCATTTAAGTCTCTGTCCCTCCCTCTCTCTGTCTTTCTGTCTCTGTTTCTCTCTCTGACTCTCTCTCTGTCTCTGTCTCTCTCTCTCTCTCTCTCTCCCCCTCTCTCTCTCTCTCTCTCTCTCTCTCTCTCTTCCCCCTTCTCTCTTTATTCGTTATGGCCGTATAGAAGAAAATGTTCACATCCATATCGCGCCTTGACAGATTCCTCTGATTTTCGTCAATAAAAAATAAAAAAATCGCAACTGTAAACCGGTGCAATTTTGAATTGCAAGGGGATATAACTATACAATCGTTTGACAATATTCAAGTGTCTGGTTTTAAAAAACCCAAAGTGTTTGCTAAGGTTCAATGTTCCTAATTAGTAGAAGTGAGAGTGAGTGAGTGAGTGTGTGTGTGTGTGTAAGAGAGAGAGAGAAAGAGAGAGAGAGAGAGAGAGAGAGAGAGAGAGAGAGAGAGAGCAATACATAGACCTATTGTTTTCCCCTCTAAAGATAGCCGATGCTGCGTTTTACAAAGGAGGTCATTTCATTACCCCCTCCCCACCACCGAACTACAGCAACATGGGGGCAATCAGACTAAGGGTGGGGGTAATGAGCTGTAAAAACACCAGTATACCGGGTATTCAAGAAATGTCGTTCCTCTTCCTACATAAAGTGGTTTACCATGCAGGAGGGGTCATTTCATTACCCCTTCCCTCCTTCCGACACACCTCAATATGGGGGCCAAAACACTGGGATGGGGGGGGGGGGGGGGTATGATGCAATAAAAGAAACACTGGTATATCGGTAAGAATATTCGTTTTTTCTATCTGTACAGAATGTGGGTATATAATTAAACATTTAAAAGGGGGAATTTCATTACCCCTCCCCACCATTAGACTACCAAAACTTTGGGGCAATGGGCTAGGGGATTGGGATAATAAGAAGAAAAAACACTGCCATAATATATCAGGGAAAGAATTTCCATCTATAAGTATGGGTAGGGTAGTCATAAAAGGGGGTCATTCCATTACCCCTTCCTACCATCTGGACTACCGCAACATGGGGGCAATCGGACTGGGGCGGGGTAAGAGCGATGAAATCACTGGTATATTGGGAAAGGCCGACTTGTAGACAGACGAACTTGAGGTCCTATATAGATGCCAAGTTGTGTCTATTTTCCTTCCACTTTTGATTTCACAAAGTGATGAGTAAAAAGCACATCGAGCAGGAGGGAGAGAGGATAAGACTGAATGAAATCACATATTAGCCTAAACCAATCATCGACTTATTCATTTCACTGCGTCAGAATACAGTTGTTTTAAGGTAATATAGCTTTGTTAGAATACAACTTTTTTAAAACAATTTTTGACACATCGAATGAAACTTTTGTGAGATTTTTTTAGAGCTAACGCCATAAGCGCCCTGCCAATGCAGAGACCACCGCCATCATCATCAACGATAAATTCTGGTTCTGGTTAGTGTCAGAATGAATGTTCTTGAAATAAATGTGTAGAAGGTAAATGAAGGGCTCTTATCATTACAAAAAAATGTATCTTCCTGGATATTCGGATTGTGAATTTAAACACCGACACTCTCAAATCATATACTTCATTATCAAAATGTAAACAAAATATGGGGAATACTGCAATTAAGATGTTACTCAACTCAAAACACAACTTTAAAGAATGAGAAGTGCATTTAGTCTTCAGATAATGTCTGAAATTCAATGATCTTTATACACTATTGCCCTTAAAGTTCAAATGATTTTTCTCAACTCTTTATATGAAATGTTTTTAACAATATTATTTATCCTTGTTAGATAAAGTTTATATCCTCTCAGAACTATATTGATCAATACAGTTCTGAGAAGATATAATCTTGATCTATCAAGAATAAATCATGTTGTCACAATTATTTCAGGAAAACAGGTACAAAAATGTGACTCCAACTTTATTGGCAATACTGTTTAACCCCTTTGGGAATCTTTGACCGAAATGAAATGTTTGGAAATAGTTTCATCGGTTTAACCTTGGGTAAATATGAGTCGATCTTGGTATGATATAAGCCGTGTTTATCATAATATGGGATCAGGGAATCTGTCAAGACAAATTTAGCCAGATTTTCACGTCAGTTATCATCGCAAAATTTCTATCCATTGTAAGAAATGAAAACCAGACGTGCGTAAAACGCAACCAAACACGAAAGAATGTAGATATAGAGCAAGAGATTTTGGAGAAGAACAAACTATACAGTTCTCAATTTCAACAAATTCAATTGACGGGCTTTGTTATCCCGCGAATGAAGGAAAACAAAAGCACCGTCAAAATCCACAAAATTGAACGATTTAGATATTTTCTGCATGGTTGAGGGTTTTCTCTTGCATCTATCTATATGTTATACAAAAAAATCCTTTGTTCTCTTATGGGCGACATGACAGTTTTCTCTCTCGAAATGTGTCTACCGTCGTGAAGTTTTTGTTTGTTTATTGTTATATTTTAAATCTCGATCAGGTAATTTTAATGGCAGCTGCTAACAAGAGATGGAAGAAATAAATACAAAACTTAATTTGTAAATGGGGAATGATAATATAATCATAAATCCACAGGTATCCTTTGTAAATTCCTGAGATAATGAGATACGTTACTGCTGCAAATTTAATGCTAAATATCACACCTTCGAGAACCCATTTGACGCTATGAAAAATGGATTGTTGCAATATTTTCCGTTATTTGAAAAACTGTTTTTTTTTTATTTATAAAATTAGATAAAATTGTATACCATATCGAAAGGAAATATTTGTAATCATACACTCATACTTTGGTGTACTTATAGGGGGACTGGGACACGTGCCCCCCCCCCCATCAAGTAGCCTTGTAAATTCGCATTTAATTTTCTAAGTAAGCCGGAGCCCTCCCCAAAAGTTCCAGTGCCCCCCAAGCAAAGGATGGGTTTACGCTACGCCATTGTACACAGATCACAACATAAATATTTTATATCAGGGGCGTTTCTAGAAATCAATATATAACGGGAAAACACCAAGTGGTACAGACAATAATTCAGTGAAATAGGTTTTAAGGCCCTGTTTCAAAAAAACTTGTTATTAAAAGAAAGTTGCAGTAATTATAATCAGTTACTTAAATAATTGCGTTCGATTGGCCGTGAGCAAGCTTGTCATTGAAATTGTGCATGTTTGATGAAACAGGGCCCTTATCAGCTGAACAATGGAAACAAAAGGGAGTTGCTGCTACCTTGTTTGGCGTTAAACAATCAGGGATAGAGCAACGTCGATCTGGCGCTGCTCAGTGGCTGCCGGGCTCACGATCAATTGGGCAAAAAGAATTTCCATTTTCGGTTTAAGTTAATAAGATTTGGAGTAGACTTTAAAATATTATTATTATTGTTATTATTAAGCCAATTGAAATCTGAAATACATATCGGGAGAAATTATTTGTCAACAATAATGATAGATTTCAATGGAATATAAAATGCAACCCTCTTTCTCATTGTTTCACCGGCATCGCATCATTGTGTCCAGCAAAAAATAAATTTATGGTGTTCAACATGGTGAATTACTATTTTGTTTATGTACATGTATAATACATTACAAGTATTTTACTTCTGGTGGATGTTTAGTAACGCAAAAACTTGTTTGTTTCTCGGAAGCAATATCAAAAGTGGTATAAGTATTTAAGTCATTCCTCTTCGATATACACAACTAAAGGAAGTTTCTTGATGGACAAAATAATACACAATTGTACGAGACGGGTGTTCCTACCGAGAACACTTTAAAAACAAGCTTAATTGAGATACTTTTCACACGATTAGGCCTAGTTCTATAGTTTAGGTTGCTCAACTTGAAGTTAAATGCTTCTTAGGATTATTTATTTAAAAAATGATGCACTAAAACAATGTTTTTAGAAAAGAATAGTTTGAAATGAGAATAATGCATAATCCATCAAAATATAAAGACCCAATTAAATTCGTCGTTTAACATACAATACGGTAGGACCACAATAGAATTGAAATGAAATGATATTTTTCCTTCCTCAGTACTTTGTAAAACAATCCTAAATTACTTATTTTAAAAATGTAAACAACAAATATTTCACAAACCTTGTTTGAACGTCCCTCGCTTTTTCGGTTGCTGCTTGATATCGTTGACGATGTCGGCGTAAACGACGCGGAAGTCGAGTAGGGAGTATGATGCCTGTGTAATGATGAGAACGATTGATGGATAAACTCTACAATCTCAAGTCCTGATAACCACTAAAATCCAACCCTCGACGACTGATGATCGAGTGATGATCTCTCGCCTTTCAAACTTCCTCAACCTACTGTCTGGATGATTCTGAGAACGGATACCAATTTTTTTCCCCCTCCGCCAACTTCTCGCCAAACCCCTCCCACAACACCAGTGGTGATCTGTGTCCGTTAATCAAAACCCAGTAACCCTTGACACGGTTGTTGACAATCTATGGATGCACCCATCTAGGCATCCCTCTCGAGTGCCTGCCTCCATCCCTTTTATTCTTCCAAAGGTCCTCTTTATTAACACACTGGTTGATCACCATCAAACATCATCGCCATTCGAGCGGCAAATATGGTTAGAATTAAGAAATATCAGCTTATTCTCGGCTCGCTATGTTTCGGTTGAGCTGCGTTGGTTGAATTCATGAAGCACGAGCGAAAATGTCATTTTATTGAGAGAAAAAAACTCATTGCTTTGTGTTTCACGTCAAACAAAATGGTAGTTTTTACTCCATTGGTGCATTACAAGAGTTTTGATATTGATCATTATTTGAAAGCAGAAATTTTCTTTCCGTAAATCATGTTCTTGTTTCATGTTTAATTTCATTCTCATTAATTGAATGAGAAGCTATTAATCTGTAGTTGTAAACGGAATTTTTATGATTACTGTCTGCAACTGAGATTTCATCCGATTTTGTGCAAATTTAGACTTAATACCAAGTGAATATTTATTTTTGGTCCCCCCTTTGCACCTTTGCACTAATTTCCATTTATTTGCGATGATGAAAGTTTTAGATTCAAAAAGTTTTGTTATTCATTAAACCTGTTATTAAAAATGACAAAATATTAGGCCATCTCGATCCACCCAAACAACACACTCCAAACCAACAATTTATTTTGATTTCCGTTGTAAAATATATAACCTGTTTCGTAGATTATTGTTATTACGGACAAAACGTTTAGAGTCATTATATCTTGTGAATAAATGCCCCAGAAACCTAGAATTTACGAGATAATAATTACTGCAAAGAATAATGCAATAAGTACCAGTACTTAAACAGTCGAGAGAGCTGCGAATTACTCGCCCACCCCCCCCCCCCCCCCAATCTTGTTGGTTTTATTTTTATCAATGCCCTATGCATCAGGGCAGGCAATGGATGCGGTTTTAGTACCGTATGATCAGAAAACTGATGACAAAGGAAATGAAAAAAAAATCATCTTATCCATCTTTTGTCTGCCTGAAAACGATCTGATATGTGTCATTTGATTATCAGATGGGTTTTTTAATAGCTGGCTCTTTGAAAGTAGCTGACCACAAAAATGTCACTGATGTAGTATAATAATTTTGGCCATCCTGTCCGCAGGGTTCCAAGAGATTATACCAATTAAATTCAAAGCATAAATTGGATTATAAATACAAAAAGACAATCATTTAGATTTAGTGATTTATTTTCCAAGTTCATTTCATTTTATGTTATATTATACTCAATGAAATTTTGTTTTGTTGGCCTATAATTAATGGAAACACTTTTGACGGCTTAGATGGTTTCATTCTCATCTTTATATGCTAATTATATGTATTTGTATGTATAAATGTTTCGAGTGTGTGACGTATTACAGGCCCGAAATGAGACACAAAATAAGCTTGATATAAGACGTAAATGATATACCATGGTCCATGGAGTTACTCCATGGATATACGATGATAACAAAACCTACACCCAATTCTTGTAAAGTGCTTTATCATGTATATTTGTCTTGAATTGTTTTCTAATCACACGCATTTGACTTTGCCAACTTCTGCGGAATAAACCTCACTCAGGAAATAATACAGATATTCCCCTAGAGTATTTCAGACTGGAAGCGTTTAGGATAGAGTGATTTACATCAATTATTTCTTTGATTCAATCAAATCTTTTTGTCCTGCATATATATTAAATGTGTCGTGTGCAGGACACACGAAAGGTATGGTGATATGGTGTCTGGAGGTATATTTGATTGAAAGTGTCGTTGCTGTAGAAGTCATGGAAAAGAGTCATGGTACAATGGTGGTGATGATGATGATGATGATGATAATGATGATAATAATAACAATAATAATAACAACAATAATAATAATACTAATGATACTAATAATATTTTTTTCTTCTCTTTGCCTCTTAGAGGTGTTTATTCAATATTCAAACAATAACATAATTTTGCTTCCATTTTAGCAACTCAATGCAACATCAATAATACACAAATTATTTATTCAAATATAACTAAGCAAATACGCAGGAAATTTCATATTTTGTCCTTTCAAATGTTCGTTTATTTTTATTCTGTTACTCATTTCTCTCTTAAATAAATAAATCAAATTCAAATCTCTATTATCATACCCATACTTATTACTAAAAATAATCATGTTATAAATAGACCAAAAAGCAATCATCATTATCAAATCGATTTCGGTTAGCGAATTCATTTTGAGTAATAAAACCATATATTTAAGGTTGAAAGCATGTAAAACGAAGTCCTTTAAATATTCAAAGAAGGTTTCGTTTGCCTTACATGAAATGAAAGTATGAAGCACATCCAATATTAGTTTTAGAAATATTCTAGGTATATAATTCTTAATTCATCGACGATGTCTGTAAGCGCTTTATAAATATATTATTATCCCAAGTCATCGGATTTAGGCTTGCCAGCACACAATGTCATTCTCCAGGCCCTTGGGATCATTCTAGCTAGGCGCCATTTTACATCACAATGCAAACAACATTGAATATCGCATTTGCCACTCTCTACCCATTTATACAATGTGTAGGGAGTGGCAAATGCGGATGTCTTGGCAAAGGACGTTGGTGCCGAGCTGAGATTCGAAACCTTGACACTTAAGAGGGAAAGCCAAGTGAATGAATCACTACACCGCGACTCTTCCAAATACGTTGACGGTGGTGGTGATGGCGGCGGTGGTGGTGGTGGTGGTGGTGGTGGTGGTGGCAGCGGTGGTGGTGGTGGTGGTGGTGGTGGTGGTGGCAGCGGTGGTGGTGGTGGTGGTGGTGGTGGTGGTGGTGGTGATGGTATTGGTGGTATTGGTGGTATTGGTGGTGGTGGTATTGGTGGTGGTGGTGGTGGTGGTATTGGTGGTGGTGGTATTGGTGGTGGTGGTGGTGGTGGTGGTTTTGATGGTGGTAACGGTGATTAAGGTGGTGGCGGCGGTGGTGATGGTAGTGGTGGAAGTCATGGTAAAAATGGTGATGAAGGTGGTAAACTTGATGGTAAAGTTGGTGGTGTTGGCACTAAGTCGCTATGGAGGTAATCAAGGTATTTATTGTAGTAAAAAAAAATGATGTAGAAGGTGGGGGGCAAGATATTCCTAGCCCCTCTGGCATCGCTCTCCTTTTATCCTTATCTTACCCCTTCAAGTTTCAATTTAGTTTATTTTCTTCAAGTTTCAATTTTCTTTACCAAGTAGCCTACATGTATAAAAGCACAATCACTTTTATTATAATGCATCATCTTTTTAAGTAAGCGTTTGGGAAGGGCCCGTCAAGGAAAAACATCGGTAACCTGTTTTCTCGCTTCTCTCATTACGCCACAAATGAGAAGCAATTAATGTACTAAGGAAAATAAATGCGCAAATGCGATTCTCCTTGCGGCAAAGTGGTGAAATTGCATTTAAATTAATTTCAAATAGCTCCGCAACAAAACAACGGAATGACGGGAAGGCGGTTCGAAACACATTCGAAAGTCTTTTAGATTGGATATCGGCGATTGCCGAGTGACTTTTTTTAGGGAACAATTAGTATTGATGACATTGTCCTATGCCCTCTAAATAGCGTTAATTTTGACTCGGGTTGTTTTTGGCGTGCAGTCTTGAACAATAGTGAGACATTGGCGGACATGAGAGAGATAAAAGCTCAATTGTTCGACTGAAGAATTTCTAAAGCGCGCACGTGGTAGTGAAGCGAAACCACGTGGTGAAGATCACCCGCGCGCATCGCGCGTGGCTCACCAATTACGCCACGGCAATTTCCTGCTGAATACATCGGTGGAATGAGCATTTGGAAGATATTATCCATAACGTCTAACGGAGTAAAGATCGAAACTGCATGCGCTTGAGTAGTGAAGCAGAGACGCGCGAGACAACACGAGCCTCAACTATTTTGTCCTATTTGGTCTCTCGTCTTCTCGATGACAAACAGGAAATATTTGACAGTGAACATTTCTTCAATGATAATTTATGACTGATTTATTAATGAAGCATTACACCCAAGCAGACCTGTTTTTCCTCCTCTGTACTTGAACTTTCCAAGAAAATACCCTTTCCATCATTCTACTTTTCTCTTTCTTATTTAATCATACGAAAAATAGGTTGTTCCATCGCTAAAACGAATAAGTAATAGGCCTACATTAAATGAATTGAGTAAAGATAATTATGCTACAGCCATCTTTAACAGGCTTAATTTCATATCAAGCGATACGATTTCATAAGCGTTTTCTATATTTAAACGCTCTGAGTATTAATATTGTATATAATATATAATATAGAATTAAATTGATTTCAATTGTGATCTCTCCATATAATATTCCTACATACACATTATATGTACACGTATATATGAATTGTTATGAAAGAAAAAAAATACTTTTTACTAACTTACCCTAAAAAAATAAGATATAAAAATATCCGATATTAACATGGTTAAGGGTATACAAAATCTCAAGTTTCGTCTGACATTGAATAAATCTCAGAATACCGGGCAATCAAGGGCGATAACTCTGTCATTTGATGAATATTTTTTATGGGAAACGCAGGAATCGCTGGACGTCTTCATAATATGCCTTGTAAATCATATGACAGTGACACCCACTTGATTTGTTTTAATGACGTCACAATAGAAAGAGAAAGAGAGAGAGAGAGAGAGAAAAAAAAAAGGGGGGGGGGTAAAGACGGTCTGACTTTGGTAGCTGCCGAGAATGCATATTTGGCGTATCCAAAAATGGTTGAACGGGGATGGGGTCATATTACTTTTGCTTGTAAAGCGCTTTGAATTGTGCTGCATAACCATTTCATCCTTATTGTTATTATCATTATCATCATCATCATTATCATCATCATCATCATCATCATCATCATCATTATCATCATCATTATCATCATCAGCATCATCATTATCATCGTAGTTGGTATTATCAGCATTAGTAGTGGTAGTAATTCTTCACTTCACAATACATGTGGGGTGTAAGCAGCCTCGCGGACCGTAGACATAGCGAAAGTTGTATTACTTTTTTTGTTAAATAATTTATGGAATACATTCATTTGGGAAGGGTAAAAAGCCGAGTTTATGCTGGATATGCCACCGATTTTTAAGGAATACTGATGATAGTATTTGTGAGGGGCCTTATAGCTTAATAATGAATGAACTTTGAGCAGTGAAAGGGAAACAATATAATTTTGAGTGCTGTACGTGTGTAGACAATTTTCCATGGTCATAATGTGGAATGCGGAAAGAAAAAAATAGAGATGGAACGGAGAGAGAGAAAGAGAAAGAGAGAGAGAGACTGAGAGAGAGAGGGGTAGAGAAAGAGGAGGGGGATGGGAGGAGGGGTAAGGGTAAAATAGACAAGGAAAGAAGAGAATGAGCAAAGAGATACATAAGATCTCGCGTATAGTGTTGCAGGTGCACGCGCGCTCTTCATCGGTTGAGCGATTCTTGTTCAAAAACACGTGCGCATCCTCGGCACGCGCCTATCTATCTATTCTATACTCCATGCGATCTCGTGTTCTGGGCTGATAACCAGTCATTCAAACACTCAAAAGTGATGTAAATGTAGTTTGAAATTGAATAGATATAGAATAGTCAACAACAAAAAGGAGAATTATAACACAATAAACTCCGACGACGAAGGGTTGCAGAAAATGCTTCGGAAGTCATTGTTTATAGCGAAGCTCATTAAGACGACGTAATCGAGGTCGACCAATAAACGTGCAGAAACGCGGAACGTTGCTTGTAGAGATGCAACTATTGTTAGTTTTCATATTCATATAAGAGGCTTTGTTTTTCGTCTTTATCACTTTGTGATGCTTAGCACCCATTTCTCCGCATGGTTATCAGCTGCTTTGGGCAAAAATCGCAATAATGTTGTAGGGAAATACTAATTTTCATCATGATCATAAAGATTTTTGTTTTTGGAACATTAACAACAAAATTCTTCGAAACAACATTTAAACATATTCATTATAACAATATAGCCTATGACAATAATGGCAAAATATAAACTATTAAACAATTAAATTTGGATGAAAGTTTATTGTTTAAGGATTTCAATGATAACTGATCATGGTTGCAATATTATAAAGAAGAAGAAATTGATAATGCATTGGTGCGAATTAATAAAATCAAACGTTTTATTGTCTGAACATTTCGGAATGCAAACTCGTTCCTTCGTCAGGGGAGTTATAACGTAGGCCTATGTCCTTATGGACGCATTATGATTTTTTGATAATAAATATCTTCCCTTAGCAAGGTAGGGTAAGATGGGGAGGGAGTGATGGTTTATTAGAGTAGAGGTGTCGTAGTCCAGTGGTTTAGTCACTTGACTGGAAATGTAAAGGTCATGGGTTCGAGCCCCGGCAGGGAACTAATGACTTCAGCATGCATTTGATTTACATTGCTTCTCTCCACATAGGGTTGAGTACCCGGTATAGAGTACCAAAGCTGTGACGTCAACAACAAAAAAATATTTTTAGAATGTCTCCTAATGGTTAGGAGATCATGAGTTCCTATAGGAAATATATTTATTCAGATGGTCATATCTCAGCCAATACTTAACATATTCAATTGGTTTTCGACATTCGGACATTAATTTTGATGCTCTTTCGGAAAATGAAAAAAAAAAAGAGAAATTCTATTTTTTGTTTTGATGACGTCACACTTCACCACTCTATATAGATGCGAACGTCGTTACAATTTGTTGGATTGTACGCGCCCGGTAAAAAAAGGCGACTAGCTGGAATACTCCGCAGGAAATGGGGATTGTGTAATGCGATGTGCAGAATAGTAACTGAATCCAGTGACCAGGGTATAATGATACTGTGAATGCTTTGGTCTGTTAATGGTAAAGCGCGATATAAGAAACCGTTATTATTCTTATCATTATTATCATCGTTATTGTTATTATTATATTAATACGGAATGTAAAGTACCATTATATCGTCCCTATTTTCACGAAGTGACGGTAATCATATACGCCAATAATTATGTGGACATTCGTCGATCTCCCATTCAGTCTATATCCAGTCTTATATCAGCTCATGAAGGGGTTGATGTATCGGATTCTCTTATTTATCTTGAAATGTTCTAATAAATCAGACAAATCCGCAAAAGAAAAAAATAAGTGAGAGAGAGAGAGAGAGAGAGAGAGAAAGGGACGAAAAGAGACAAAAACCAATACCAACAATTTCAAAAGCCATGAAAACAAAAACAGATAATACAGATTACGAAGTATAGATTATTGTCACAAGAAAGCCGACAACTATAGATAGACATTATAGGAATGAGATAAAGTGGTAGAGAAATAAACTGGAATAATGGTGACGAGGGCTGGAGGGAGGGGTTGGGGGGGGGGGGGGCAGGGGCGATAGTTGAAACAGAGTGGGTCTACTTAAATCCGGAACTCTAAAGCCAGTTTGGATGCCAAAGGCCTTCAGAGGATTTAGATCAAAATCCTTCCGACTCCACGCCAATTTTCACCTCACTATCCTCGCAGATTACTCTAACTCAAAGTACAGATATGTAGAATTAAAATCAATGTATATTCAACAAGCTCCGAGTTTAGCACACTTTTCATGGTCACTGCACACAATGAAATGAAGAAGACAAGGGGAAGATGACGGAGAAGTGATTGGGAAAACGATGCATTTTTTTTTAACGTTTCAGCACATATTTATATTCTTAAAAAAAAAAGTAATGTATTTTGAAGCATAAAATCGAGAAGTTTGATCGTTTTATTGTCAGGAACACTACTATATAATGGCAAATGATTATGAATTGGAGGATTACCCAAAACTTAGCATTATGAGAATACTGTTCTAGGGGTAGGATATACATACAGAGAGAGAGAGAGAGAGAGAGGAGAGGGAGAGAAAGAGAAAGAGAGAGAGTGAGAAAGAAAGAGAGAGAGAGAGTATGGAAAGGAGATAAAGACAGAAAGGAAAACAAGAGGAAGGAGAGAGAAAAGGGAAAAGAGAGTTAGAGAGAGAGAGAAAAAAAGGATGGAGACAGACATACAGAGAGAGAGAGGAAGAGAGAGAGGGGGAGAGAGAGAGGGAGGCAAATACTGGATCATATTGATAGATTATTTAAATATTTTGTATGGGAGAGAGGGAGAGAGAGAGAGAGAAAGAGAGGGGAAGGTTTTTATTGGTTAATTCTTGATTCCATGAGGAGGGGATATTGGCAAGCCTTTGAGGCTGCGATTTAGAGTAAAATTACCGACTTTTCAATTCCCCCATGACGAGTATGATGATGCCCTATTATTCACTCAAGGTCAACACGTCAAGTTCAAGGGTTAAGTGTTCTCGATAGTCTACTAACACAGACTTTATTTACATCTTCCCCAATTAATCGCCTTCTTTAGCATGGCATTTCTATATTCTTCATAGCGAATGAAAACTGTTTATTGGGGTTTATATGTTTTGGTTATAATTATGTTAAGCCATCGTATACAAAAAAAAAGGCTATAACTTTTTTTTGGGGGGGGGGAGCGGGGGGTTGAGGCTTAGGAATTTACTTCCACACGCTGGACATGTATTTTGTCATAGCACTCACTTACGTTTAATGGATAATTATGAGCAAGAATATTTGTCACATCGGCCAAATTGCTTTATTATTTATTATTATTATTATTATTTTTACTCTACTGGATCTCCCACTCAGATAACAAACATAACCCCTATAATAGCGTTTACCTTCTTGTCAAGGTTTGCAATTGCAATAAGAAATGGAATATTTTTCGCTCAGAATCAAAATACCCTACTAATAATTTTGAAACTAGCTGTTGAAAATGAGTCCAAAGTATGATGTAAAGGAACTATAAAGCCGAAATGGTATTTAATTCCCATGAAATTACTCCTCCAGCTATGATAGGAATATAGAATCTATAGGCCTACTATTAGAAATATTCGTACCGGCTACGATTACAATTCTCACTTTTACTTCTTCTTCTTTTGTTAGATAACAGCTAGTCCTAATTTAGAGTTGATACATTTTCCTGAAGCTTTTGGAATCGTTGGACCCTTTTAAACTTTTTAATCGCAAAATCGCATTCAAGAGAAATTCGGCAACATATCAACAGCTTTTACGATTAAATCAAAATGTTAAATAGTACTTTCTTTCACAAAATGACATGTTTATAAACTGTCATTCCTCTGATGCTTTGAGTATAAGTAGCCTATATGCTCTTGGGGAAACATGTGCATATCAATGAGTCTGAATTTCGAGACTATCAAGTCTACATCATCGAACCAATCCGCTCCGCTTTTAACAAACTTTCATTTCCGGGTGAGAACGAACCGTGAAGCGCATCAGCTGGCATTCATTAAAGTATGGAAATTACCAAATACAAGGGTTTTTCTTTTTCTTTTCTTTTCCAAAACGACCCATTTAAAATCAATTTTGCGATATATGTAGTCCCACGCTAAGACTAGAGATAGAAGCTGCTTGATTCGACTAACGACGTTCTTTCAAGTTATTGAGAAGTCCCATGCAGAAGCGTAGCCAATTTCAGTAAAGGGGAGGGGACTATTTTGCAGGCACTGACACTTTACCACATTTACCTAAAGCCTGGAGCAGAGCCTAGTTCTGTCAGTCTCTGCATAGAGGTAATATTACGTCTATGGTCTCTGGCTGTTTCAAGTACAGAGCCTATGCAGTACGCTGCTAACCTAGTCTTACTGTGTAGACACTGTTATGTATACATCAACGAACAAGTACACACGCCTGCAAACTAAGGGGGAGGGGGCAACCACCCCAATTTATACCCATATCCACACTTTTAGATAGTGTTCTATATTTTTTACAGGGGTCGGCCTCTTTTCCAGTCGTATCCAAAGTATTGCAAGGGAGCGAAGCGAGTGAACGAGCAAAACGTGGTGACACTTTGATACAGCGACAATGTAATGTTCTTCACAAGATATATTCACAAGGAAGGAATTATTTCTCTCAAAATATGCTTGTTAACTTTTGAGGTACATTTTGTATAGTGCTAGTTATGTCAATAAGAGGTAATGTGTATTTCCTTGTTTTTGCTTGTTATTCAAATACGTTAAAGATACTATATGTCCCTTTTGCAGCCAACATCAAATTCTGTAGAACTTTGCAGGAATTATGATTTTTTTGTATTTTGCTTTATTTTTGTAACGACAGAATGTCTTATTTTAAGCCATGTTCTATCTATAACTAATAAGTATCAACTAGGCCTGTTATCTTAGGGACGTTGCGCTCCAAACATTTTTTGTTTATGCACTGTTCCTACTTTATTATATCTCAATGTTACCCACTGAAGTTTATTATCTGTAAACAAATATTTTACATGGTGAATAAATAAAACAAACAAACAAACAAACAAAAATGACTAATAAACTACCTCGTCTCCCGAATGAAGGTGATTCCTATAGAGACACAATTTTCATTTGATTTTTTTAGCAAAGATTGGAGACGAATAAAGAGGTAGAAATGAATGTTGAGTGAAGATGATGGGAGGAGAGGAGTTGCAAAAGATATTATAATGAAATATGTAATTGGGATCAGTTTGTAAAATATCATCGGTCTGTGAAGAAAAGTGTACGCAATTTAGTTCAGGACAGGATAAACAAGAAATGATTGTCAGTTGGAAAGTGGGGTGGTTGATTGGGGAGGCATGTTGTGGGAGAGTTTGTGACAGTAAATATATGACGAGTTGTCCATATTAGAAAGATATGTTTTCTTCAATGCATCTCAAGCAGCAGACCGTTTTTCTGGTGCCAGAGCGGCACAGCTAGGACGGGAGGGGGTGGGGGGGGGGGGGGTTGCGACACATTCAGCCCCCTTTCCAACACGAGACGACCCATTTTAATTCCCCAAATACTAAATATGCCAAACTCACTATCACAATTTTCACTTGCTAAAGTAAAGCAATACGTAACATATAAATGTAAGCTGACTAACAAAGAAAGAATCCATTTATCTTCTAAGATTGATTTCTAACCGTGTATTGAATTACAAACGCACGCGGGCTGGCAAATTTGCGTTAGTTTTGCGCGATAGCCTTTCCTATACAAATCCACCTAGATGCTTTATGAATAAAACAATTCTGACTTCCCGGCATGTCCAGAGAGTTTCTTCAAGTCATTTTTGGAATTGATTCGATTTTCGACACCGAGAGATTTATTCTGTAATTCAAGTATGGATAGCCGTAAATCCGGCTCTATGTAATCCTAGCCCACAAGATTCCAATAGCTACTCCGCTTCGAGGGATACACACAAAAAATGGTATGGAGGTGGACTCGCTATTTGTGAGGTACATGACTATTATTCCATGTTGATCTAGAGAGCGTTTCACGAAATGTTTTACGTCTTAATACAAGTTCACCGACATCCCACTGAAACTTGTGTGTTGTAATAACAAAACGGGTTTCTATGGTTTATCGGCGAAGTTATACTAACGTCTGTAATGACAGTTTCGTGAAACCATGCTCTACAACCTAAGAAAACAGTCCCATTTACGGTTAAGGCTAAATCCATTGACAAATCCCTTAGTATCAAATGGTAAATTGTCTTGCGGTGAAAATTAAGGCACAAAACGTCCCACAAATCGTACTCTTTTTTATTTTCTCTTGACCCCCCCCCCCCTTATTTTTTTTGCTTGCATGGAGTGAAATGCTTATACAATTTTGTACACACCGCCAAATCGACTCCGCACCGACCGATTCAGGGCTGTTGGGCTTTTGGGGGTCTGTTTTGTTCGGCCTGTAGTCGGGCCAGTCTCGTTGGTATTGAAGAGGGTGAGGGAGAGAGAAAGAGTGAGAGAAAGAGAGAGAGAGAGTTGAATGTGATGGATCTTGCATTATCGAAAAATGGAAGATAAATTGAATAAGATGTATATCACATCGGCGTATCAAGAAATTTACTTGAAACACGCTCGCAGCTATTTTCGAAAATTCTAATCAAGGGCAATTTCAGTACCATATCCTGCATGTCCCATAGAAATCATGTTTGGATTACGTAACACGCCATTGTCTGCCTATTCCTTCCTTGAACCTTTCTTGGCTTTTTCTTTTTTTTTACTTGGAGGTCTAAACGCCACCCTGTCATACACAGAGCTCATTAAAATCACCAAGAGAAGGAGATAGAGAGAGAGAGAGAGAGAGAGAGAAAGAGAAGAATAAAGACTGAGTACATGGGGTCTATTCGCTATTCATAAGGACCGCTATTCATAAGGTCCGCTATTCATAAGGACCGCTATTCATAACGTGGAAATTCCCGTACTTTCTGGTCCGCTATTCATAATGGTAAAAGAGGGTCACTATTCATAAAGAAATAAGGTTCGTTAATCATAAGGACCGCTATTCATAACGTAAGATGAGGGTCGCTATTCATAATTCATAATATATTAAAGGTCATTGGTCATAAGGACCGCTATTCATAATATGAAATCAGGGTCGCTATTCATAATACGACGAGAGGGTGGCTATTCATAATACGAAATGAGGTTCATTACTTATAAGGGTCGCTATTCATAACACGGGAAGAGGGTCGCTATTCATGATACGAAATGAGGTTCGCTATTCATAATAGGAGTAGGGGGTCGCTATTCATAATAGGAAAAGAGGGTCGCTATTCATTATATGAGTAGGGGGTCGCTATTCATAATAGGAAAAGAGGGTCGCTATTTATAATAGGAGAAGAGGGTCGCCATTCATAATAGCAGAATAGGGTCGCTATTCACTAGGAGAAGAGGGTCGCTATTCATAATAAGAGTAGGGGGTCGCTATTCATAATACCTAATGAGGGTCGCTATTCATAATAGGAGAAGAGGGTCGCTATTCATAAAAGGAGAAGAAGGTCGCTATTCATAATAGGAGTAGAGGGTCGCTATTCATAAAAGGAGAAGAAGGTCGCTATTCATAATAGGAGTAGAGGGTCGCTATTCATTATACGAAATGAGGTTCGCTATTCATAATAGGAGTAGGGGGTCGCTATTTATAATACGAAATGAGGGTTGCTATTCATAATAGGAGTAGGGGGTCGCTATTCATAATACGAAACGAGGGTCGCTATTCATAATAGGAGTAGGGGGTCGCTATTCATAATACGAAACGAGGGTCGCTATTCATAATAGGAGTAGGGGGTCGCTATTCATATAACGAAATGAGGTTCGCTATTCATAATAGGAGTATGGGGTCGCTATTCATAATACGAAATGAGGGTTGCTATTCATAATAGGAGTAGGGGGTAGCTATTCATAATACGAAATGAGGGTCGCTTTTCATAATAGGAGAAGAGGGTCGCTATTCATAATACGAAATGAGGGTCGCTATTCATAATAGGAGTAGGGGGTCGCAATTCTCCTATTATGAATAGCGACCCTCATTTCGTATTATGAATAACGACCCTCTTCCACTATTATGAATAGCAACCCCCTACTCCTACTATGAATAGCGACCCTCTTTCTGTGTTATGAATAGCGACCCTCATTTCGTTTTATGAATAGCGACCCCCTACTCCTATTATGAATAGCGACCCTCTTTCTGTGTTATGAATAGCGACCTTCTTCTCCTTTTA
The DNA here is from genome assembly GCA_035222895.1 of Strongylocentrotus droebachiensis. NCBI lineage: Eukaryota > Metazoa > Echinodermata > Echinoidea > Camarodonta > Strongylocentrotidae > Strongylocentrotus > Strongylocentrotus droebachiensis. The sequence continues at coordinate 102,035 of JAVYIG010004972.1, forward strand.
TGAATAGCGACACTCTTCTCCTAAAAGCTTCTTTTAAAGCAACCCTCTTCTCCTATTATGAATAGCGACCCTCATGTCGTATTATGAATAGCGACCCCCTACTCCTATTATGAATAGCGACCCTCTTTCTGTGTTATGAATAGCGACCTTCTTCTCCTTTTATGAATAGCGACACTCTTCTCCTATTATGAATAGCGACCCTCATTTTGTTTTGGTCACGAAATTTGTAAATTTGACATTTTGCTCCGTTGGGGGGGGGGGGGGGGGTAAGGTCACCTTTTTAGGTCAGCCATTGGCATATTTTTTTATTTTTTTTTTAAATACAATTTTTAATTTAAATTTTTGGCCGGGGGGGGCACGATCCGGTTTTGCAGTACAATTTTGGCGAATTAAGGGCTGATTTTAACATATATTTTTTTGGCCGGGGGGGGGGGGGGCGATGCCCCCTGTGCTCCCCTGGATCCGTCCTGGTTATTGACTTGACTTCCACAGAAACGATATTTTTGCCCATCTGTGTATTAACTGTATTATTTTGAGGACATGTTTGGTGTGTTTAAATCGATAGTGAGTTTGAGTCATACCTCAAATCACCATGGATTCGGTGTCAAAGGATGGATTATTAAAATACCTCTAAGTTGATTTCAATGTTTGTGAATCCTCAGGAAACTTTTCAGAAGACCATGCAGGATGCCGTGGCGCTGAAGGGGAAATCTCACTGAGCGGGAGGGAGTGCTTACGAAAGTTGCGAACTTTGGTTTCGCCAACTTTTCTGACGAATGTTGGCGAAAATAAGGGGTACGTACGCCTCTGCCATTAGCTACAAATAGCAAAATTTGAGCGAATGTTTGCGAGAGTGTTTGCGAGAGTGTTTGCGAAAGGCATTTGGCGACTTTTAGCGGCTATTCATTATATGAGTAGGGGGTCGCTATTCATAATAGGAAAAGAGGGTCGCTATTTATAATAGGAGAAGAGGGTCGCCATTCATAATAGCAGAATAGGGTCGCTATTCACTAGGAGAAGAGGGTCGCTATTCATAATAAGAGTAGGGGGTCGCTATTCATAATACCTAATGAGGGTCGCTATTCATAATAGGAGAAGAGGGTCGCTATTCATAAAAGGAGAAGAAGGTCGCTATTCATAATAGGAGTAGAGGGTCGCTATTCATAAAAGGAGAAGAAGGTCGCTATTCATAATAGGAGTAGAGGGTCGCTATTCATTATACGAAATGAGGTTCGCTATTCATAATAGGAGTAGGGGGTCGCTATTTATAATACGAAATGAGGGTTGCTATTCATAATAGGAGTAGGGGGTCGCTATTCATAATACGAAACGAGGGTCGCTATTCATAATAGGAGTAGGGGGTCGCTATTCATAATACGAAACGAGGGTCGCTATTCATAATAGGAGTAGGGGGTCGCTATTCATATAACGAAATGAGGTTCGCTATTCATAATAGGAGTATGGGGTCGCTATTCATAATACGAAATGAGGGTTGCTATTCATAATAGGAGTAGGGGGTAGCTATTCATAATACGAAATGAGGGTCGCTTTTCATAATAGGAGAAGAGGGTCGCTATTCATAATACGAAATGAGGGTCGCTATTCATAATAGGAGTAGGGGGTCGCAATTCTCCTATTATGAATAGCGACCCTCATTTCGTATTATGAATAACGACCCTCTTCCACTATTATGAATAGCAACCCCCTACTCCTACTATGAATAGCGAACCTCTTCTCCTTTTATGAATAGCGACACTCTTCTCCTAAAAGCTTCTTTTAAAGCAACCCTCTTCTCCTATTATGAATAGCGACCCTCATGTCGTATTATGAATAGCGACCCCCTACTCCTATTATGAATAGCGACCCTCTTTCTGTGTTATGAATAGCGACCTTCTTCTCCTTTTATGAATAGCGACACTCTTCTCCTATTATGAATAGCGACCCTCATTTTGTTTTGGTCACGAAATTTGTAAATTTGACATTTTGCTCCGTTGGGGGGGGGGGGGGGGGGGTAAGGTCACCTTTTTAGGTCAGCCATTGGCATATTTTTTTATTTTTTTTTTAAATACAATTTTTAATTTAAATTTTTGGCCGGGGGGGGCACGATCCGGTTTTGCAGTACAATTTTGGCGAATTAAGGGCTGATTTTAACATATATTTTTTTGGCCGGGGGGGGGGGGGGCGATGCCCCCTGTGCTCCCCTGGATCCGTCCTGGTTATTGACTTGACTTCCACAGAAACGATATTTTTGCCCATCTGTGTATTAACTGTATTATTTTGAGGACATGTTTGGTGTGTTTAAATCGATAGTGAGTTTGAGTCATACCTCAAATCACCATGGATTCGGTGTCAAAGGATGGATTATTAAAATACCTCTAAGTTGATTTCAATGTTTGTGAATCCTCAGGAAACTTTTCAGAAGACCATGCAGGATGCCGTGGCGCTGAAGGGGAAATCTCACTGAGCGGGAGGGAGTGCTTACGAAAGTTGCGAACTTTGGTTTCGCCAACTTTTCTGACGAATGTTGGCGAAAATAAGGGGTACGTACGCCTCTGCCATTAGCTACAAATAGCAAAATTTGAGCGAATGTTTGCGAGAGTGTTTGCGAGAGTGTTTGCGAAAGGCATTTGGCGACTTTTAGCGACTATTATGTTAGCGACGTTTTTTTGTAAAGATTAGCAACTATTTGCCAATCCTTTGCCACCACTTGTGAATGTCTGGGACCATTTGCAAACTTCTGATAAAGTACAAGGTAGCTAGTATGGACCCAGCCCTATAAAAAGGGTGAGCTACCATTTCTAGCACTCAGATTATATAGGAACCACATAATGATCACGTGATCGCTAAGCATTGTCGAATCAAAAAGTACTTCAGCGACACCGTCTAACTGTTTTGCAAACGCTTGCAACAGTTTGCGGAAAAATAAGTTCGTAAAGAAATATTGAACAAGAAATATTGAACATATTCAAAATTTCTTTGCGACAAAAAAAAAAAAAACGTTTGCGACAACCTTTTGCAACATTTAACGAACCCTGGCGAAACCCCAAATCCCTACGTTCGCAGGCATTCGCCGCTCAGTGAGATTCTACCCATGTGGATATAAAATCTGATGCAAAAATGTGTTTTTCTTTTTATTGAAGAAAAAACATATAGAAATGAACAGATGAATACTTTTCAGAATTACTCCTGAAGATTGAACTCTATAGTTTTCCGACTATAGTTGTGTTAATATAGTTGATACCAGGCGCGGATCTACGGGGGGGGGGGGGTTTAGGGGGTTTAAACCCCCCCCCCCCCCTTGGGCGGCCCCCCCCCCAAAAAAAAAGGAAAAAAAGAAAGAAAAAAAGAAAGAAAAAAGAACGCCACTGTAGAGAGAAACCCTTTCAAGTGCAAATATTGTGAGAAGATATTTAACTCATGTGGTAACTTAACCAAACACATGATAACTCTGGATATAACTGTGTATTAAACTGTTACTTGATTTAAAAAGACGTTATCATGCACTGCTTTTTATGGTCTCCATTGTGTTAATAGATGCCAGGAAAACATCATTTACGGGGTTCAAATAAACACCCCCCAAAAAATCGGCTCGCCGCTTCGCGGCTCGTGGACGATGCTCCGCATCGTCATTATTTTGGTCAAACCCCCCCTTAGCAAAAAGCTAGATCCGCCCCTGGATACATTTCTATTTCTTCTTTCAAATTAAAATATATTATTTGCTAAATAGGTTAAAAGCATTTCTTATCTTCAAACCATCAGAATACAGTTTAGAGTATAGATATTTATTTTATTATTATAAATAATTTTTTATATACAAAAAGCAATGTGTGTATAGATTTGTTTATAATAAGAAATAGTTTTATTAAAACGTTGAGAATTGTCTTATACCATCATAATTAATGTGATAGGGGCTTTGTATTCCATGAGTCATGAATCTGTCTGGTTGCAAGGGGCATAGATCTAAGAGGCACCACAGTGCCACTCATTGCCATCATTAATGTTCCAAACCAAATTCCAGTACTTCATATTGCCCTTGTAGTTGTATAGAGTTTAGTTTAAATACCAATTTGTTTGCTGAGTCCAAGATTTCTTTCACACTTAACCCCAAAATACACGGATATCAGTGCTGCATTTAGCAATCATTTTCTTTAACTTCTACGCAATATAAAATAGCAATATACGTTTCGGTGGTTAAAATCTCAGTCCGATTATGCCGGAAATTTTCCATGCCCAAATTTCCTGAAAAATCACAGAGTATAGAAGAATTAGTACTTTTCAATTGAACTCAAAAATCCTAATCCTTTGAACTTTCTTCACTACTAAATTTCCAATCACTATCGTCAATTTAATATACCAAGATTCTGGCCAAAATTAGGGGGAAAAGATATACCCAAAAGCACTGCATTTTCGGCTCAAAATTTATATTTTACACCTTACATAACTCAATTAAGTTGATATCAACTTAGAGGTAATTTGAATATCCATCAATTGACACCAACTCCATGGTGATTTGAGGTTTGACTCAAATTTTTATCTCTAAAAAGATGTCCTCAATATACACTTATAGCATAGATGGGGAAAATGTAGTTTTTTGTGGAAGTAGATTCAATAACTTTGGGTTGCCAAAACTTTTCACTTAGAGTAGATATAACCTTCTCCTTCGCACAAAATATTGTCCTTGAACATAGGCAAATTCCTGGAAAGGGACGAACGAAGACACCTCTCAGATTTTGATATATGGAAAATAACGTTTTGGGGTACTTTCTACTTTTTGAAAAAAATCATTAAAAATCATGTTTTTTAATTATAATTGCGATGTTTGTTAATCCCGATTCTGTTAAAGTCGGTATGAAAATGTAGATAATTTTATCCTCTTTTATATAACACCAAACTCATGGTGGTTCGAGGTCCCTTTGAAATACTGTTTACAAAATACTACTTTCCGTCAAAAGGGCAGCTTTTTTTTACACCCTCTCCAATTTAGGGGTGATCGCTACAACTTGAAAAAAATGCCTCCGAAATATTGAGTATTATGATAAAATCTTTCGAATAAGCAAGGTTTGGTTAGTTTGTGTGGTAGTTGCAGGCAACCCCCCCCCCCCCTTTTTTTTTTCTTCTGAATTTGGCCCTCCGCATTATTCGCGCCTAATGTGAATGTTCTACGAAGAAAGCCACGCTGCCGAGCCACGCTGCCAACTAGCCAGCGCCACGCACGCCGTACATGCGCTTCGATCTATAGACGTCATCGAACTCATTTGCATAATACGAGTTGTCTATTTCAAAAGCCTATTATTAATTTTGGTAATTTTAAGCTTTTAATAAAATTTAAAGAGCAATTGTGGGCATTTAAATAAATGCTTAGATTATTTAATATTTATTTTACATCCAAAATGATATCGTTAAGAGTACTCTTTTATTTATACCATATTATATATAGACATACCGCGACTAGACCACTTCGCTAGAGGAGATGAATTTTTGAGGGGCCATCTTGGACCAGACTATCCAGTTTTCTGGGCTGAAAGATGACCGATTATACATCCGCAACGCCTCAACAATCCACAACTCTGGACGGGAACGCAGCTTTTGCTGACGCCGTACTAAGGGCGAGAGCGGTAAGTAAAAATTAAGAGTTTTTTAGATCAAAATCATCATCGAAACCAAGTTACATGATCCAACATACGCGTGCACTTTGAATGAAACTGCGAGTCTGAGTAGCCTGTTGGGTGTACGTGGTGTGTGCATGTGGGGGAAACAAAGGAATGTGTGGGCATGTATAACGATGGGTGTCAGAAGTTCGTGGACATTAAATAAAATTGATTAGGAATGTGATATTCGAGCCATTATTTGTCATATTATACAAACATTTATTTAAACGTATTTATACCAAATGAACAGCAAAATTATAGACTACAAATTGTGTGACTGGGAAGCAAATTGGTTAAAGAATTCCGGCGATGTCGCGATCTCAAAAGAGTCAAAATTCTAATTTCTATGTCGATCGGCGTGCGCGTGCGCTAGCTACAACTGAAGAAAAAATAATTGAAGATTGAACCAATGATTCCTTAGCGTATTTTGAGAGAAAAATTGCTATGATTTATCCTGGATTGTTTATCCTGCATTAGATTGGTTGTTTGAACCAGTGAAATAAGAACAAAAGCACTGCCACTGGGCATCATATTCAATAAAAAAAAAAGCACAACTCCCATTTGCACCCGTCCTAGTGTAGTGAACTGTGTTACATAAGCACATGGTGCGTGTCCGGATATACTTATCTTTTTCTTTCTATTTCTAGGCCATATGCTCATTACTCAGCCACTAGATTTAGATCTAGATCTAGAGTCTATACATTTTCTACCGAAATTGTTTGGTAGTTGGTAAAGTACCCGGTTTTCGGCCACTTAAGACAAAATCCTATTTATTGGACTCTTTACTTCCTATTTATTATCATTTCTTGTTCAAATCATGAAGCAAATATTATTATTATTTAAACAAAAAAAGAATCCCAAAAAAAAATCACGAATTGCCATGACAATATTCATTTCAATTTTCCCTGTTTTGGAGCCGGTTATCGGCCGAGCGTTTCAGTTTACGGCCGCATGTACAAAGTCAATAGGAAGCGCTCGCGCGCGCCGTGCGTTTCTGCGCTGATGTATAGCACAAGCGGGCGGAGCAGGTATCCCACGCCGGAGCTCCCGGGTGCTCGCCTGGCCGAATACAGGCACAGCGGTGATCGGAAGTTGGAATCTGAATTAGACGGACATATCGTGTGTGCGTCGCGGTGTGCGGCTGCATTGATTTAATACATGCGATGAGATACTTTTGAGCTTGCGACCAGCACAAAATCGGGCTCTATATCTGAAAAATACTTGAAATAAAGCTCATTTTATGGTACCCATATTTCTTACATACACGCGTAAGAAACTTGAATTTTCAGATTTGGGTAGCGGGACCGCCGATTACATCGCTAAAATGTGATATTTTAGGATATATTTTTCATTGCAAATGTGGTTCTTCAGTGACACTGGCATGGTATGGTATGTGTGGGATATGTGTTATGCTATTATGCGATGTATTTTAAAGTGATTTTACCATGTATCCAACCAATTGGCCGAAAACCGGAGCTGACCTATTACCGGGTACTTTACTCTACATGTCATTTATTTGTAATTTTGAACATGATTCAGTGTAAGTTTTGTTGGATTATTAGAGAATTTATTTTGTATATTAATATCCCCGATCTCAAGTTCATTTTAAAAATGCACGTGCATGTGAGTTTAGAAGTGATTTATCATATAAATCAGTCCATCAAATATAAGGTTATTGCATAAATCGCAAGTCAAAATAGAGTAAAGGAGCCGGTTTTCGGCCACTTAAGACAAAATCCTATTTTTTGGACTCTTTACTTCCTACTTATCATTTTTTGTTTAAATCATGAAGCAAATATTATTATTATTTAAACAAAAAAAGAATCCTAGAAAAAAATCGCGAATTGCCATGACAATATTCATTTCAATTTTCACTGTTTTGGAGCCAGTTATCGGCATAGCGAACCAGTTTTCGGCCGCATGTACAAAGTCAATAGGAAGCGCGCCGTGCGTTTCCGCGCTAATGTATAGCACAAGCGGGCAGAGCAGGTATCCCACGCCGGAGCTCCCGGGTGCTCGCCTGGCCGAAGACAGGCACAGCGGTGATCGGAAGTTGGAATCTGAATTAGACAGACATATCGTGTGTGCGTGGCGGGGTCCGGCTGCATTGATTTAATACATGCGATGATATACTTTTGAGCTTGCGACCAACACAAAATCGGGCTCTAAATCTGAAAAATACTTTAAATAAAGCTCATTTTATGGTACCCATATTTCTTACATACATGCGTAAGAAACTCAATTTTTCAGATTTGGGTAGCAGGACCGCCGATTACATCGCTTAAATGTGATATTTTAGGATATATTTTCCATTGCAAATGTGGTTCTTCAGTGACTCTGGCATGATATGGTATGTGTGGGATATGTGATATCAACCAAAAAATTTTTTTTTACGAGGGCTCTTTTCAGATTTTTCCTTAAAAAAATAGCCCCCCTTAATTATTTTGCGGTGGCTATTTTGGAGCTCAGGGGGGCTTTTTTTTTTAAAGGTTGTATTTTTTTTAAACACAGTTTTACCTAATTAAATTCCAAGCAAAGGCAAATATAGATACAATTGTAGCGTATATACTTTGTCATGTAGAGTATTGCAGACATGCAGATACCCATGATTTATTCACTTTGTGTTAAACGTGTGGCTTTATGATTTACTTATACATGTAACTAAAACTTTTCAAAAGGAGTGTTTTGTTTAACTGTTCATTTTTCATATCCTAAGAAAATATTATCACTGACACGCAGGCTAGGAATTTTTTTTTTATGGGGGCTACTTTTCCCCATTGCCTAAAAAAAAAACAAGGGGCTACTTTAAGAAAAGTGGGAGCTACTTTCTTAAAGCCATATTGTAAGCTGTAACAATAAGTTGTGTTTTTCCTTAGCCATCATACTACTAGCAACCAAATTGGTAGATAATATGTTATTGTCTTTTTTTCTGTCCCTAATTTAATTGTTATCATGGACAATGCAATCCCATTAAAAAAAAAGTTGACTAACTCCCTGATTTTTTTAAATTGTGTTATTTATAACATTTATAACCATTAAATGTGAGTAAATATTATTACTGTTGTCCAACTTACCGATGTATTTGTTATGCCGAAACATGCAAAATCATGGCCCCCTTTTTTTTTTTTTAGACTCTAATTCTAAAGGCCAAGCCAAAGCTAGTTTCATTTCGTAGACAGAAATTGATGCCATCACTCATGACAATGAGCCTGGCATCGATCGTATATAAATAATTTAATTTAATTAAAAAGTTGTAAGACAGATCCTGAGGAATAGGAACATCCTTTATATATATATTTACGGGTTTTTTATAACAAAATTCAATTTCTGTCTACGAAACTTGCTTTAATTAAAATTAAATTAAATTAAATTAAAAATGATTTTGCACGTTTCGTTATAACAAATATATCGGTATGTGGGACAACAGTAAAAATATACTCGCATTTAATGGTTTTAACTTATAAATAACACAATTTTAGACGGAATGACATTTTTTTTAATGGGATTGCATTGTCCATGATAAAAATTAGGGCCAGAAAAAAGACAAAATAAACATATTACGTACCAATTTGGTCGCTAGCAGTTCAGCTCTCGTCACTCGCAAATACTTATTTGCTTCATACGAGGAGCGTGCGGGCGCGCGCTGGAGCTGAGCTAGTACTTTTCTGTGTATTGTGAACATGTGCGAACTGCGTATGCATTCATGCTGTGCACGAAACTACTGTGTATTGTTTTAATGGGATTGCATTGTCCATGATAAAAATTAGGGCCAGAAAAAAGACAAAATAAACATATTACGTACCAATTTGGTCGCTAGCAGTTCAGCTCTCGTCACTCGCAAATACTTATTTGCTTCATACGAGGAGCGTGCGGGCGCGCGCTGGAGCTGAGCTAGTACTTTTCTGTGTATTGTGAACATGTGCGAACTGCGTATGCATTCATGCTGTGCACGAAACTACTGTGTATTTCTATTGGGGCCGGTGGCCTGTTCGGCCGCCGGGAGCTTAGGCGCAGGCGGATACCGCTGTAGATCTAGCTACAGTAGGTACGACGGCCGATCCGCTGCAACTCCCAAAACTTTTAAAATGTTGATGGAAGTTTCTAGTTTTGGAGTTGGTAGTTGGAACGGAGATTTCACTCAGACACATCAATAAATTGATTTATTAATTCCTAGGAAATATCAATTTATGGCGGGGGCGATTTTTCAAGATATATCAATTTTTTTTCGCCCTCGTCTTGATTTTTACTGTGGCGATTTCAGAGGTTTAGGGGGCGAATCGCCCGTCGCCACCGTGTATTTTTTTCGTTGTGTGATATGCTATTATGCGATGTATTTTAAAGAGATTTTACCATGCATCCAATGGATCGGCCGAAAACTGGAGCTGGTTGTTTACCGGCTCCTTTACTCTAGTATCTTTTTACATACAATTTTGATGACATATTTTCTCAAAGCGAAGATTTCCAGACCCGTTCTGCTAAAACTTGTAAGGTTATATTATTTTTTTGTCAGAAGCATTTCCACAAAAGACTTGGATTTTCCTAATTTTCACATGGTCATTTTATGTTGCTCTTCCATTCGAGATATCGGATTTTCAAAATCTTTCAGATTTTTTGATCGCGTTATGATTGCTATCTCTAGAACCGATTGATGGATTCCCGCCAAACTCGTGACATGTATTTATCTTGCAGAGCCAATGAACTGAATAGATTTTAGGGTCATGAGGTCAAAGATCAAGGGTCGTACATGTTTATGAAAAATAGCTTGTAATCACGATATTCTGAGAACCTTGAATTTAAAAATTGCTTCTAAAAATGGCTCTATGGTGGAGGCATCATTTCATCTAGTTTACTGACAAATTACTATATTTAACATGTAATATTGATGTCTTTTATAAAAACTCAGATTGCTGCTAAGATTGGCGGTTCTACCACGTTAGGCCTAAATTCAGGTTCGAGTTCAGCAGAGTTAGGTGGTGGACTAGGAGCACTCAGTGGAGGAGACGCAGCTAGTGGAATCAAACGCCCTCTCGAAGACTCAAATTCAGACGCAGAGCCAGCTACAAAGAATTTAGCCATGCAGAATGATAATGATTTTAACAGTAAGTGGGAGATTGGGTGTAGGAAATCAAAACCATTTGAAATGATCTGCACATAACACAACGGTTCATTGTTTTCATGTAGACTTTCAGGAAAATAATTGATGTGGCCTACATTACATTTTTTATTTAAAGAACAATGGAAATTGTTAATGTTTGTAAAAAATAAAGGAGAAACCATGTGGCTTTTAAAGATAATAATAATAATAATAATACATTACATTTATAATGCGCTTAATACAATGTTTCTAAGCGCAAGATCTCCCTCCCTCTCGATCTCTCTTTCGCTTCTCTCCTGTCCTTCCCTTCTCTCCTGTCCTTCCCTTCCTGACTTTACACAATTACTTGATTCATTTTATTTTGTGAAGGTATCTATTTATGGTCTTGAAATTTTATTCCATACACTTCTGAAACAAAATAGAGTTCAGTCATCACGTGTCGTATTCGAAAACAAGAATAAGTTCATGAGAAAAGTGCAATGGATTAATTGCCTTTTTTAAATAAAAATTCCTTTGTTTTCTATTTACTTTTACAGCTTTTGGTGCTGCCCTATCAGGGATGCCAAGAGCAGCACCAGCTAACAGCATGGGGTAAGTTTTTATAGTTATTGTACTACAGGAATCTCATTTGCAGATATTAATTGCTGGATGTCACAAGGCACTGCCATATTGTGATTGTACAACTATATTTTCCAATTGTTAGTAAAATATAAAATCTTGGTGGGTTTTTAGTTTTACTATTTTAATATTCTACTATTTATTACGCCTCTGCCCATCAAAGATTTTGGAGTAACAAGGTTAAAGGTAATACAAAGTTTTGGGAAATTTTGAAAATTTGGTGGATATTATTTCTTTACAATTTTGATTCATTTTGATGCCTTTGTGGATGTATTATAAGCACTAGAAAAATTAGCCCCTAAAACACATCTGCTTTCGAGAAAAATTGAATATAAAAATTTACTGGTGCTCCCGGTAAATTTTGATAAATTTGAAATAGCACCTACGGCCGTACAGTGGTAGTTGCAACCATGACAATCTCAGAATATGTAGTTGTGATATATATACTTCCAGACGGGAATAGCTAATAGGTCGATTTAAGTCGAGAAACATTGTTTCATAGTTAATTAATATCTTGACCTTGAGAGGGGGCTATACAACATAAAAGGTTATTATTTACAATTTCATAACTTCAGATTAGATTTCAATCGCGACAACGACCACTGAATATTGTAGGATCGCATATGCTTCCAATATGTTCATTTGAACCAAATTCATGACCCCATACCAAAACTTTGTATTGCCTTTAATTAATGAAATTCCAGGTATTGGCTTCATTTTTGCAAAATATGTAGAACCATGAAGCTCAAACTTGGTGATAGTATGTATCATCATTGGAAGACAATCTGATTAGATTTTGTGTAAGCAGGTCAAAGGTCAATTTCTGAAATTACAGGCTTTATCCTTGTTTTTCGTGATATCTTGAGATCGATTAGAGGTATTCGCCTCAAACTTAGTGATAGTGTGACTATGTATCAACCATAGAAGACACCAGATTTAAGGTAAATAAATCAAAGGTCACAGGTCAATTTCTGAAATTAAAAGGTTTTATGCATTGTTATCGCAATATCTAATAAACATGGTGACAGTATTACTTTAGGAAGATGATTTAATCTAATTTTGGGGCTACTACAGTATTGCTTGGAATAAAGTTGACAGTCTCACACTGTGTCACGCGTGACTGCATGCATTATCCCATAGACCTTGGTGTGACTTGGTGGTAATGTGTCTACTTTATTTCAAGCAATACTGTAGGTGAAGATCATAGTCGCTAGTTGACATTTGATTATATGCCTTTTGTTTTCATTGTGATATGTCATGAATAATTTCATCATTTCCTGTTCGAAAATTAGGGCGGAGGCAGACCCAGTCGCATTTGTCTTGTTTATGTGTATTTGTATCTTTTTTTGTTTGTTTCTTTTTCCATGTTGTGGAGTGTTCAAGGAGAACCGAATTCATATGAGGGAGAAGACCAAAAGTAAATCAAATAAATTGTTTAGTTATTAAAGGTGGTGCGTCCCTTTTGCAGGCTGAAAAATTAAACTTGTGTAAATCCTCTGGTAAACAACAGACAATGCCAACTAAAAACTACTCTAAAAGATTAGAACTGGTAATTGACTATGTAGAATTATATCAACCGTTGAGAATTTTTGAAATGCGCTCCTTAAATTATGCGTTTAAAAAAAATAGTCTGATTTTCAGACCCTTGTATAATCAGCTTAATTTTGACCTTTACAAGAAGCAGTTTATGGATGTGTACAAAAGGTCATATCTTTTACAGCTCTTTTTATGTATGCTATTACCAAAGAAAAAAAAATCAGTCAGTCGCTCAATAGTGTATGACATTGAATTTCACGAAAGTAAACAGGTTTACTTGCATAATTTGAATACTAGTACACTGCTAACGTTCAAATTTCACAGATAAAGCAGAAGTTAAATATTCATAATTCATGCAAAGATCTACAGAATTTGATGTTGGATACAAAAGGGATTCACTACCTTTAAGAATAGACTTGAGAATTCAGAGTTTCATTCCAATGTTTTCATTTTCAGAGATTCTTTTATGTTTTAATCTTGATAGCAAACTACTCTTGAAGAAAGCAGACTGGTGAAAGTTTGAATGACATTTGACAAAAAATGAGAAATTTATGATTTTTTTAGAAGTTGCATTTCTGTACATTTTAAAATCGGCTGAATTGGTAATGTCTCTGTGATGTAATGGCGATAGTTCCAACACACAAAATGACTTATATTTCAATTTTTCACAAATGTATGACTCGAGACGGTCTACTCCCTGTAGATGACCTATGATAATATGCTATCCCTAATATATTTTGAGTAGTGCCCAAAGGGAGAAGGAACTTGCAAGAAAAACATAAATTAATGATGTTTCTTTGTAAAAGATAAACAGGAGAGTTGTTTGAGTCAATGACACAATCCACAGACCAAATTGCCACTTATCTAGTAATCACATATTTCAAACATTCGTAACTCTCTTATAATTAGTCTTCTTTTTTTTTCTTCAAATTTTAATCATTATGCTCATCTTATTTTTCTGTTATACAAATTAACTAATTACTAGGGTTGGATTCCCTTTAAAGGGACTTGGTAACATTGTCGAGATGAGAGAATATGGTGCTTAGGTAGTGACTTCAATGCTAGATGTACAATTAAAGATAATCTGAAAGTTTAAGTGAAAACAGACTATTGTTAATGATAAAAATTTGGGGAAAACAGATCTGATCGATTTCTTAATTCTCCCAACTATATTATAATTTCACCTTTTAGGTGAATGTAAATCGTTGCAAGGCAATGAACTGGCTCTTTATACCATTCTAGACATTTGATTGTTGAAAGATGTTTAAAAGTTTGTCTTATGTCTTATAATAAATTTTGTTGTGCAGTCGAGGGCAAAATATTGAATAATGAGGTCATGTTTTCTTCCAGTCCTTCAGATCTATCCATTCTCTTTCTGTTTCTTTCTCTTTCTCTTTCTCTTTCTCTTTCTCTCTCTCTTTCTCTTTTTTACTCTTTCTCTCTCTCTTTCTTTCTCTCTCTCTTTCTTTCTCTCTCTTTCTCTCTCTCTCTCTCTCTTTCTTTCTCTTTCTCTTTCTCTCTCTCTTTCTCTTTCTTACTCTTTCTCTCTCTTTCTTTCTCTCTCTCTCTCTCTCTCTCTCTCTTTCTCTTTCTTACTCTTTCTCTCTTTCTCTCTCTCCCTCTTTCTCTCTCATGCACATAGCTGCCAACTGTTACCCCCCAAAAAAATTGAAATTGAAACGAATTTCCCAACCTCGTTTCAAAATTATGAATACCCCTTGTATTATTACGCATTTGACCTATTTCGTAATCGATTTTTGAAATCTCTCGAAAACCCGCTACGTTTGACAAAAACACAGCAGAATCACCTAGAAACAAAATGAAAATCTGCAGCCCTGTACAACCGCCAATAAACAAGCCCAACTGGGCAGAAAATGTGCGACATCTGCAGCTCACTGATTCTGTGCTCCCGCTCCAAGTAGCTACAGCTACGAACCTTAAGTGAGCGCGCTTGCATTGAATAGCGTATGGAATACCGCACTCGGATGAGGGAGGGAGACCATTCGCTTAACACACAACTAGCTGTATTTCAATACATGTACATGCGAACGGCAATTCAGTGCATGCATGCGCTAGAGTTGTTATTACTAAGGGTTGCCAAACAACACCCTGCTACATGAGCGAATTTGACTCCGCTTTTTTGAAGAGAGCAAAATCTGCAACATACAGAGCTCTAAATGAGTAGTGTGGGCGGTTACATGTAAGTTGGTCAACAAGTCAAATGTCAGGGAAGGCAGGTTAACCTGTGTTTTTCTCATTTCTCAATTACCCATTTTAAACTTGGTTGAATTTTATGGGAAATGGTCCCTAAAATAGGGCCAGATTGCACCAGAGAGCATATAGGACCCCAGAGCTTTCAGGGCCCTAAAGTGGGCACTGGACCCCTGCTAAAAGGACTTTGTGCTCATGGTGTGCGCTATTTGCACATGATATTCAGTTTTACTTTAATGTTCCTAATTGAAAATTCCCAATGTTGGCAGCTACTATATGCACGCACTTACATATATATTCTTACCATAAAACTTCCTTCATCAGAATTTCTTCACCTTTCTCAATCCTTTCACTTTATTCATTTTTTGTGTTTTTCAGCGGTCTCGGTTCAATAAACGATGAACTCTTAGTGCCAGATAAGGTGGTTGGTCTAAGTAAGTATTATTGATCTCTTCACTCACAAAAAAACTCTTTTTTGTTTTTTGTTTTCAGTCGTGACGGTCATGGTACAGAAGAATTCTTTGTCCCAAATAAGATGGTTGGTCTCAGTGAGTATGCATCCAAGTTCTATATGAAATCACAATGCTGATGCTAGGCTCTTTAACTTGATGCATATTCCTTTGCGAAGTGCCTCAATATGAATTATTTTATTCACCTGTTGTGAATAAGTGTACATCCCAATAGTCAGAATTAGAGTTGCATACATTAGATGGACAAACATGACTTGCCCACCCCAATATGAAATATATGCATTTTACATCCTCTGCTGCTCTTGCAGAATAGAATTTTGCTTTGATTTACCATGGTGTTTTAAGAGGATAAAATCATAAAATAATTAATTATATAAAACATTCATTGCTCTATTTTGTTTGAAGTAGATCAATAAAGATTGAGCCATCATCTAGTGATTTAAATATGCTAGCCTTAAATTTCAAGGCTTTTGTGATTAAATTTATTTGAAAAATTGATATTTTTTTTGATAATGTTCAGTTTCTTTTGCTCAAAACTTATTTCATCTTTTGTCACAAACATCAAAATATAACAATTTTCTATGTATTGTATATTCCTTTAGTAATTGGTCGTCAAGGGCAACAGATCTCATCATTACAGTCAGAATCTGGATGTAATATTCAAATTGCCCCAGGTGAGTGCACTTTATTTTTCAATAGGATTGGGAGGTTTAAGATATGCATTGGTACATGTTCAAATTCCTTGTTGTAGAAGTGCAAAGAGTGGAAGAAATTTGATGTAGAGCTAATAAAGTAATTTACAGATAATTGATTAACAAAATAAATAATTGTACAGCCCAGATCATGCATAGAAGGGGTCGAGAGGAGGAATTTGTGGGAAAACCAGGTAAACCCAAAGAATATTGAGAGTGCTGTGCTACTCCACCCGGGCCTCGTTTCACAAAACAAGTTCATGCATGCAAACTTGTGTACTGATGACAGCTTTGTGAAACCAGTGCTCTTCACCAATTGCTCCGGGTTTTACTAAGTCAAAAGTTTAGGATTGGGGGTTGCCATCGAGTAGGCAGGGCACCCGGGACACATGGGCATCCAAATTCTAAGTCTGGACCCCACACATTTTGAAATTTACATAGAACTCATACATACAGGCTGAAAAAAAGTTAAATCTAGATCCCTTGCAAAAATATGAATCACTTCAAACTGTTATGGTCCTTTGGACCATAGGTACATATTGTGATATAGTGACTTGGCTTGGGGGGTGTATTTTCAATGATTTTTAGAATGTTATTTATGTACAAAAACATCGCAATAGGGGGGACCTTCCCGGTTTCGGTGATTTAGTATGACTGCCCCATTCCTGGCAACTTGTAAATGCTCATGGGAATCACGATAATGTTTTTAATTTTTTTTTTCATCCTTGGTTTTGTTTGATTTGTTCTTTTATGTAATTCTTTTGTATACACTTTTGAAGGAATAAGTCAGTTCATTATAAAACATGTTATACATTTCATTGTCAAACCAATTGTTTTTATATGTAATCTTTCCTTTTTGTCAGGAAAAGTCCCCAAGAATTTTAAAGTCTCTGTGTATAAGGCGCACCTTTTAAAAAGTTGGGGGTGCGCCTTATACACAGGTACAGGATATTTTGAGTCCTCAAAATGCTACTTTTTAGTGGTTTTCGAAAATCTCTGTGTCTCAACATGAATCACATAATGCAAATAAAGAATAGGATCAACTTTTTGAAGTCAAACTACGTTCCTAATTTGAAGGGAAGAGAATTTTTTTTTTTTTTTTTTCTCAGTCATGATAAATTATGCCCCTTCTCAAAGCACTTTGCCAACCGAAGCTCTCCCGTGTCTGCAGCTCACTCACCTGTATCATGCAGCTTACTCACTCACGAAAACTAGGCTGTCCAAATTTCTGTTTGGACTCGGAGGAAAAAATTTCTGTCATCTTTAGTTTTAAAAACAACATTGTTACTAGGTCTAACTTAGTTCATAAGCACTTCAAATGTGCCTCGAATAAAATGAAATTATTTTCGAACACTGAAATGAGAGCCGATCTGAACTGGTTAACAAAATGCCAAATAAGCCCAAAAAGTCATTGTGTGGCTTTTTTAATTTTTGTTAACCAGATCAGATCGGCTCTTATTTTATTACGAGGCACAGTTGAAGTGCTTGTGAACTAAGTTAGACCTAGTAATAATGTTTTAAAAAAATAAAGATGACAGAATTTTTTTTTTTGTCTTCAAAATAGGGGTGCGCCTTATAAACGAGTGCGCCTTTAAAAGTTATAAGATTTACGGTAGGAAAAATCATACCCATATTTAAAAAGGTGATCCCCACATATTCTCTAATTATCGACCAATAACATTAATCCCCTGTTTTTCTAAGATACTGGAGATATTAATTTATAATAGGCTCTTTAATCATGTTAATAAAAATAATCTTCTGACTGATTCTCAATATGGTTTTAGAAAAAACTCATGTGGACATGCTCTAATTGACATTCATGATTACATACTCAATAAATTAGATTATAAATTAGATTATAAATTAGATAATAAATTACTTGATTTGTCGAAAGCTTTAGATGTCATTAACCACGATATTCTCCTCACTAGATTAAAATATTTTGGTATACACGGTATTGCTTGGGAATGGTTCAGGTACTATTTAAGTGATCGTATTCAATTCACATCATACAACAGCTTTATTTCTGACAGAGAGAGGATTTTTAATTTACATAAATGACCTTAGTTCTGCTTCATCTTTTTTTCATTTCGTCTTATTTGCTGACGACACAAACCTGATTGCATCTCATAATGATTTTGATAAACTAATGTCAGAAGTAAATAAAGAATTAGAAAAGGTTGTTGAATGGTTTAATGCTAATGAATTGATTATAAATTATGATAAAACAAGTGTACTTCATTTTCATAATAAAACTAATCCTTGCAATATTAATGATATACAAATATTTATAAACAATATCAACTTGAACGTGTGCCCTTCTGTTAAATTTCTTGGTATTCTTTTGGATGATACTTTATCTTTGAAGGATCATCGATTGTATATAACTAACAAAATATCTGAAAACATTGGTGTTCTTTGTAGATTACTGTAATATCGCCTGGGCCGGCGTGAGGAACAACTAAACTAGAACCTCTCCATAAACTTCAAAAGAAAGCTTTAAGGATATGTACAAACTCCCATTATCAAGCTCATTCACGTCCCCTGTTTTTTCGCCTAAGGACACTCAATATTTATGATATACATCAAATTCAAAGTGCTATTATGATGTATAATGTTTATAATGATTATGTACCTAAAAGAGTTTGTCAAATGTTTATCCTTAATAAATCTGTTCATTCATATAATACTCGTTCCTGTATCAAATATCATTATCCAAAGGTCTCTAGTTAATGCTTTACTCTTTTAGACATAATGGTCCCCGTATTTGGAATGATTTAACTGATCAGCTAACATTATGCACAACTATATCATCCTTCAAAGTTCTATTGAAGAGACAGTTGGTCTCTTCTTATTTCCCTTAAAGGCCCACTGCCATACTTGTAGCTACTTGCGCCCTCTATATAACAAACGATGCCTAATCGGTGACCATTGGTCCCCCATGATCCTCTTTTTCTTATGTTAACTGAGAGCTGAGTTGATGAGATAACCACCTGTCCAGTGACCTTGTAGGTCGGTCTAATCCCTCCTGTAAACTATGGCAGATAAGCTTTAACTCTTTCTTTTAACTTGTTCTATCTTGCAATGTACCATGCATGTGTGTGTGTATGGTGTGTGTGTGTGTGTGTGTTCATCGGTGTGTATCTATAATGTGTAGTATCTTATTTATATATTGTTATTGTTGTAGTAAGGTGTACAACCATGTAATCTCGTTATTTATTATTAATGTCAGGGGACTATTATACTTGCAAGTTTTTTCAAACTTCCTTTTTAGTCTCCAATTTCTTAATTCCAGAATTGTAAGATTATGATTGTTTCATGTTACTTTTGTTTATATATTATGTTATGGTTTTATGATTAAAATAAATGAACGGAACTGAACTGAACTTAAACTGTTTTACCGAATAAATAATAATAATAATAATAATTGTACTTTTCTTTTCAGAGAACGGAATTTCTGGTGATAGACAAGTCACTCTTACTGGAACCCCTGAGGCTGTTATGTAAGTTTCTTTTCATTCTTGGACCAATGTTCTTGCCATCAACAATATTGTTATGGTGTGTGCATGAGGTGTCTATAGTCACTCTTCCTCCATAATGACCAGTATATGTGATTTACTCATATTGAGGAAGTGGATGATTACACTTTTTAAGGCCTATTCAAGTATTCATATAATGCCATGTTAAACCGCAGCAATATTTTTTGATTAACGTGTTAATGATGAGCAAGTTGGGGTGAGAAATATAGTTTAGTGTGCATCAAAGGTCCAACTTTTCTGTATCTTATTAGGTAGAGAATGTGAAACACATTGCACTTTTGTCATTTCGTCCCTATTTTCACGAAATGACGGTAGTGAATGAAAATCGCATACAATTTGCGTGCAGATTTTCCTCATTACCGTCACTTCGTGAAAATAGGAACGATTTAATCTTACCCAGCAGCTTACTGCAGCATGTTCAAGATACCAAGTTTCGAGTGCATCTCTCAACACATAAGATTTTACTCTTTGATCGTGTACGTACATACAGTCAAACCTGTCTACAGCGACCGCCCAAGGGAAACACAAACAGTGGCCTTTGTAGAGAGATTCCTTTAGTACATGTTTCAAGGAAAACAAAAAAATGGGGTCTGAATAGACAAGTGGTCTTTCAGAGGTGCCAACCAGTACGATTTAATCGTATTTAGTACTATAATAAGAGTGGAATACGATAATACGATATCACCTTTTAAAATACGATTTTTCACAAAAAAAAAAAAAAAAAAAAAAGATTTTTTTTTTTTTTTTTTTTTTTTTTTTGTATACCCATAAAAACCACGGAATCGCATAGAAACATGTACAAGTAAACCCCCACAACCTCAACAAAAACTTATAATTTTATATTTATAATTTTCTTTTAAAATTTTAATGAAAGAGCAAACATTTTAATTGACCGTATGTACAAGTATCACATTTTTCTGAAATTTTACTGGCCCGGCCAACATGTACAATTGAATATGATTTAAAAAACTAATTACAGCAAAAATGTGGTCTTTACGTTATGCATTTGCGCTGCGTTACGACATCAATAGGTTTTTAATAGGTGAAAGGATCGAAGGCCGGTTGAAAAATACTAATTTTGATGGTAAAATACTAATTTTGGAGGTGCTGAGTACTAATTTGTACTTCCAAAGGTTGGCAGCTCTGGTCTTTGTAGACAGGTGGTCACTAAAGCAGGTTTGACTGTTTCCTTTGAATGACACATTGATCTCTGTACTTCACAGGCACGCCAAGTCGCTTATCCTTGATATAGTGAACAAGGCCAGTCAGAATGAAGCCGAGGGGAACATGACCATTGACATGTTGATCCCTGCTACCAAGGTTGGCTTGGTCATTGGAAAAGGAGGAGAAACAATCAAACAGCTTCAGGAGCAAGCTGGAGTGAGGATGGTAATGATCCAGGAAGGTCCAGTAGCCACAGGCATGGACAAGCCCCTCAGGATTACTGGTGATTCTCAGAAGATTGAGGTAGGTTCTACGACAATGCTCCTTCATATTAAAGACCACAGTTTTGAAGTTTAATGCCTCTGTCACGTCAACGAAACCCGACACCAACCCCTGCTACGGAAATGTTTTTATTAAAAGCTTATTAATACAGGTCTTTCATGAAACTTGTTATCAATAACAAGATATGATAATTGTTATACGCTACTTCAATCCTTACATTTGATTGGTTCTCATCGGATTTGTCATAGATCTTTGGCAGTTGTTGATAAATAGTTTAATGAAACGGGCCATTATTTTGCAAACTGGACACCGAAAGCCATTCAAGAACATGAGAGGAGAAATTAATCATACACATCCTGCATTTGTGTCACAATCTGTCGGATAATGTCCAATGAGTCCCCCCCCCCCCCCCCCCCATGAATAGCAATTAGGATACTTCACAAGTTACACCCTCTAATGTTGCATGACAATGCAGCTCTGAGCCCCGCTTTCACAAAATTTGTTATGAATATCACCTACTTATATTTGATTTGGTTGAGAGCAATTTTTTCTTAGAATTGTAATATTTATTGAGAAAAAGCCTTATGAAACCAACCCTGAATGTATTTCTGCTGTTCTGTTGTATTATGTATAGGAAGCTAAGAGGCTGGTCAGCGAGGTGATGGAAAATGCCAAGAACAACGATAGAAGTAGCGGTGTAAGTACCAACAGTCAACCGTATTGTATGTTTGTCCTGTTTTTTAATTTTTTCCACAACTTTGGGAAAAATCTGATAAGATCATTAAGTCATTAGCACTTAAAAGTTACGCCAAACTGTATAACGAGAAATTTTTCTCATGCATAACAAAGTTTGAGGAAAGTTGAGAGTTGAGCTAAGTCCACAGAATAATTCATTACACAACCGACTCAACAGTGAATTCAATTCAATTTAATCATCTAATTTAAAAAAAATGGAAATGTTACATGGGAATTTTACAACAATAAAAATACATATCTGAGCAACAAAAACAGTAATAGTCAGAACACATAGACGTTACATCTTGAAAATAAAATTGAAATTACTCATAGCATGAGCAAGGGGAAAGAAGGGAATGAGTCTGAAGAAGAAAAAGGATATAAAGGGTAAGGGAAAAGAGCCAAAGAAGCTGTGAATTTGCCATTAACAATTGGCAAATCTTTCACCTGACAGAAGTTTCTGTTACTAGAGTAGCGTCTGTGCCACATAGTCGGGTCTGATATGTTAGTTGGGGGGGGGGGGGGGGCATAAAAGCCACTGAAATACAATTAGGATTTGTGTCTTCATAAGGTCTCTTGTCAAACATTTCATTCAAAGTGATTGATGTTTCTCAATTTCCTTTCCTTGAAGTAGTGTTACTGCATACCTGCCAACTTTTCACATCTAAAATAAGGAATACAATCTATTTAGTATACTTTCCACGCAGAATACTTCAAAAAAGAGAGGAATCTTTGGTTCAAAACAAAAGCTTGAAGGCCAAAAATTAGAATCATTCCTGTAAAATAGGAACTGTTGGCAGCTATTTATTAGTAACTGATGATGTTGGAGTTGTATGTCTTTCAATAGTAGAGTTATGCTAGATTGTGATTCGTATTCCCTGTTGTCATCATTTGAAAAGTTTTGTCATTTGTTCATTTGCAGGATAACTTCTACTCTCGTGGTGGCCCCCAAAAGGTTAGTATTTTATCCTTATTTGGTTTTCTTAATTCACTTTATTTTTCTTCCCAAATTTCATCTTTAACTTGTATTTTTTCCTTAAAAAAGCACATGCTGTAAATAGGAGTGCACCTATGTGCATCAGACTCCTCAGGTAGTCAAACTTGTCTATGTGTGAGGGACCTGTAGATGATTATTTTAACATAACTTTATGTATTCCATTAGTAGAGATATTGAAAGAAAGGAAGGGAAATATGGAAGATTAAAATATTTCTGTTGGTTGAATGTCTTCCTTTTTTTTTCACAGTAGATAAATGCGCTTAATAAGTATTTATTATTATAATTATTTACATTAATCATTGCCTTGTCTCTTTTTTAAATTGTGACATATTCTGTAATTGAAGACATTGGTAATGCATTAATGATTGATTTACAAGTGCTTTATTGTATCCGGTAAAGGCCCAAGCGAAATTGTCCATTTTCGTAACATAACCAAATCTAATGCATACGTCTTTGTGAATGCGAACTGCATACAGTAGTTGTTGCCAGGTAGGACGAACATGGCTTTCCTTACCTATCAACACATGACATAGGCATTTGCATTCTGACTATTGAAATACAATTATTCATTACATGTGAATAAAATATATGTATTGAGGCACTTCACAAAGACGCATGCATTTGATTTGGTTACATTACGAGAAATGGTCCATGGGGTTGGTTAATAGGGGTAATTTTTTCAGGAAATTTCAGCTAAATGTGTACTTTTGTGTTACAGGACGTGATTGTTCCAAAGCATGCAGTGGGCATGGTGATCGGTCGTGGAGGAGACATGATCAAGAGGATCCAAGAACAGACCAAGGCTCGCGTCCAGTTCAAACCAGGTGAGTTCCCTACTTGCATGTAGGAATGAGCAGTGTCTGGCTGGGTACGACGGTGTGTTCAAGGTTGGCTAGAAGCGCTTGAGGATTCCCAAAGGCACATCTTGTGCTGCCCAACAGCTGTTCATTCAAATCCCAGTGCCTTGTTGGTGCTGTACAATGATTTTGGTTGCGAATACCTTTGAAGAGGGGATGTAGATGACTCATACAATTCTGCATTTGTATATATGTTCCACATTTAGATTGAACAATATTGATCATTTCACCTCATACACTATGGTTCGGATTTTCCATGTTGATTTGGACTTGGAATTATAAAATTACTGCTCAGTACATTTAAATATAATTGCAAGCTATCTGTCGTTTTCATTATACAAACCTGATCTTTTGGTATTTGATGGCAACGAGAGTATCTCACTGTCTATGTTGAATTACTTACAAGCAAGCCTAAAGATATTTGTTTTAGTCTGCTTTTTAAAGAATTGTCATTATAAAGAAGAAAATTTGGGGCCTTGTGGAGATCTACAGTTTCTGTTCTGTGGGCTCTGGACTAAATCTTCCTGAGTCCCTATGCATTCATGTTTTGCTTACAAGATGTGGACCAATCAGTTCCAAAGTTTTATATTTTGTCTTTGTTTCACTCCCAACTGAAGGTGATCGTGATGCACCAGAGCGTATTGCTCTGATCACTGGCTCAGCGGAGAGTGTCAGCATGGCCGAGTCTATGGTCAACGACCTGGTGGCCAATGCAAGGGTAAGGTTCCCCCTTTTCTCTTTCCCCTATTTTGTAGTTAAATTTGTAAATTTAATTACTAATTATTCCTAAGTATCATCTGATGTGTTCACACTTGTACAAGCATTGCTTTTTCGTGAACCCCTCTGTTTCCACATGTATTTTTTACATTTGTTTAAATGCTTATAATTGATTCGTAATGTTTTGTTGGAAACCTGAATAAATAGAAATTGAAATTGAATTGAAGGTGTTCTACACTTGTTATTGAATTCTTGAATAGTATATTTCCAACTTTAAAAAAAAAGCTGAATCCTCTGTTCAGAGATAGTATTTCAGTGGCGGGTCGTTTTGGACTTTTAGGAAATGAATACAAGTTTTGCAGATTTCTACATAAGTCACATGATTAGAAGAAACCTATTCTTGCTTAATGCCTCTCTCATACACTCTGGTGGGGAATCATGTAGATTAATAGGCAATAATATAATAAATCTCGCAGAAGAAGTAAGTTATTTCTTGGGGTGAGATTCCCTTTAATTCCTGCTTTTGATTGTATTGTGCAATTGTGTGCATCATGCTAGAGCCCTGCACCTAATTGTTCTTTGTGGGTGCAGGGTGTATTCTTGATGCCATAGCAAAGTTCCTCGATTCTTTCAAAGGCCTCATCCTGAATATTGTGGATGAGGCCTTCAGAGTTGTGGCAACAGATATAGTCATTTTCAAGGGTTTATTAAACAATTTCATATCTTTTCCAATCACTTCAAGAAAGTTCTTTTCACACCGCAGTCACTTGACTCAACATTTTTCTTTAATTGTTAATGTTTCTTTGATCGTTAAAAATGGTTTTCATTGCAGGACATTGGTATGGATGGAGGTGATATGGACGGTCAAGGTCCATGGATGGGCAGTGGGCGTGGTAGAGGGCGTGGCAGGGGAGGCGGTGGACCAAGCTTTGGCAGCAGAGGAGGTGGAAACCGAGGAGGAGACTTTGGTGGCATGGGAGGAGGTGGTGGCGGCGGAGGAGGAGGTGGCGGAGGGATTAGAGGAGAACCTTTAGACCACCGTGTACCCGCTGGCAAGTGTGGCTTGGTCATCGGCAGAGGTATAGTGTTTTGATTGTTTTCTTTGTTTTGTTAAGGTCGCACTGATCGCTCATGTATATTTATATTTAATGATGATAGAAGGTTAGGGTTCATTTCTGCAACCTATGTTGTATGTTGGTAAAAACTTAAATTTGTCCATTAACTTTACATGTAGTTGTAAATATATATTTCATGTAAACCAACACCTCACTTTATATGTTGGTAGAACTTGATTGCAATTCAGTCAGATTTTCTCTATTTTTTGTGCCAACATGTCCATTGCAGAAAACTCACCAAATTTGATGTTTTGTTTCCTTTTTTGCCTATTTGCTTGACATTATCACACATTCTTTGAATGTAACTATCCTATGAACACAATCTATGGGATTCTGAAAAAAATGTCACACACACACACATTACAACACAAAAATCTTGGCTGCGATGACATCGGACTTTGCTGGGACTGACTTAAACTCTGATGGGCTGATACAGGTGGTGAGAACATCAGGGCCATCATGCAGCAGTCCAGAGCACATGTAGAGATCAGCCACGGTCAACATCCTCCAGGACAGAAGATCTTCCTCATCTCCGGTGACCCAGAGCAGATCGACTACGCCAGGAGCCTCATCGACGAGAAGGTCAACGGGGTAAGTTGAGCTAGAGGGTTGAGGTTTCCTTGCATAATTTGAATATTAGGACACTGCTAACGTTTAAATTTCACAGATAGGGCATACATGACCTATTCATAATTCCTGCAAAGTTCTACAGAATTTGATGTTGGCTGCAAAAGGGACATAGTATCTTTAAAAGGAGTCTCTTAACTTTTCATTATAAAAAGTATTTTAAAAGAGCTCTCATTAATAAATGTGTATTTTTGCAGTAGTTTTTAAAGCTGGAAAATGTATGTTTTAGAAGAAAATTTCAGCCTGTGTATGAAAATGCCGTCCATATCGAGCCCCTAGACCTTTATTAGCTGATAATGGAAAGAAGTCTGGAAAACATTTCAACACCTCATACATGTCCATTATTCAAGTTTATTTGTTTGACATAAATAAGCTCATGTGTTGAATGATAAAGATAAATTTGATTCATGTGTTGAGCTTTTGTTTTGTAACAGCAGGAAGTTTGTAGTTTTGTTGGCAAAATTCTTTTCAGAGGTTTTGTAAATGGCCACTTTTCTGTAGGGCACATTCCTATATTACAGCACAAATAGGAAGAATTGGAAAGGGCACAAAAAATCTCCAAGGCCAATGAGAGGGGCATTGAGGCCAATCAAAGGGGCATCCAAGGCCATGGCCTTGGATTAAATTAAGCCCTGGTGTTGGATGATGTAAATGTTATTCATTCCTGTGGAAGCCGAACTTTCATGGTATAACACTGTGTTTTAACTTGTGTCTTTTCATGGTTTGTTCTGACAGTCACCAGGTGGAGGACCTGGAGGTCCGGGTGGACCAGGAGGACCAGGGGGGCCAGGTGGCCCCGGTGGTGGAGGACCAGGCGGTCCTCAGGGACACAGGGGTGGATTTAATGGTCCACCAGGGTGAGTCTATGTCACCTATACTTTTTTAAAACGTATTCCTTCCCAGCCAGAAGCAGAATAAGGCCTTGCTCACTTGATCCAGGATAGACCTTGTATGCGAGCGAAAACACGGGAGTGGAGGGAGGGGGCTAACAAAAAATTGGTGTGATTATTGATGGAAAGTTAGTGTGTGTGTCTTCTGCAGAGCGCCAGGGTAGTAATCTTCAGAATGGTGTACAATTTTATGCCCACCTTGCATTCAACAAAGGATAGGAATAAAGATTTTACTGTGGAAGGTTGAAGGAAACAATATTTTATATATATACATTAGCCTATTATATTTTGTAACATTGAATGATTTCCCAGTAAATAATTGGCCAAAGGAAAATTTTTTATCGTAAAAAACAACACAACAACAAAAATTTGCTTGAACTGACATGTTCTGCACTAAGTATATCGTGTTGTATTTTTACACTCTGACTGTTGTTTTCTATTTGAAATAGCAGTGGTCCTCAGCAAGCCCCAGTCCAACAAGGGTACAACAACCAACAGCAATGGAATGCATACAGCCAGTGGCAGCAACCTCAGGTAAGCATAGCTGTCGGTTGATCACTTCACCCATCTGTTCTCTGGCTCCGGACTTCACAGCATGTAGTATTCACCGTTTGGTGGAGTTTCATTTAAAGTCCCACTGTACTACTTATAGCTGCTTGTGCCCTCTATATGGCAAACAGTGCTTAATCGGTGCCTATTGGTCCCCCATGATCCTCTTTTTCTTATGTTAATTGAGAGTTGATGTGATGAGATAACCACCTGTCAGTGACCTTGCAGGGAGGTCTAATCCCCCTGGCCAAACTAGTACAGACTGGCTTTAAAACGGGTCAATTCAGATGTTGCAGCTATTAAACTTTGCAGTACACACCAATACTTACATGCTACATGATCAACTTTTCCTGATCCATTCCACACCTTTTCTTTCACAATGCAATCGGATGACCAGAACTCACCTTTATCTTTAAAATTGACCATTGAAGTGCATCATCATGAACCCTGCTTTGAATTTGCCTGTGATGCCAGGGTATATGGATAGATGCTAGAGCAATGACAGGATTCGCTAACACTACTTTGATTGCTATGGGTAGAGTTTGATAGTAGACCTGTTGACATCCCCCCCCCCCCCCCCCATTGCTGACCTAGGATAAAGAGATACAGCTAGAGATTGAAATGCTCATGTGATAAGATAACCACCTGTCAGTGACCTTGCAGGGAGGCCTAATCCCCCTGGCCAAACTAGTTCAGACTGGCTTTAAAAAAGGTCAATTCAGATGTTGCAGCTATTAAACTTGTAATTTCACTCGTACATTGTCGTTCGCTACTATAACATACTTATTTTTATTTTTATTTTGACTACGCAGCAACCACAGCAGCAGCCACCCCAACAACAGCCCCATCAACCAGCCCCCGACGCTTCAGCCTACGGAGACTCCAACCCTTACGCTGCTTACTACCAACAATACTACCAACAGCAGCAGCAGCAGAACCCTACCAGCCAGACGGCCAGCACGGTTCAGACCACACCCAGCACCTCTGCTCCACAGTCCACGGACGCTCAGCAAGGCCAAGGTAAGATGCGTCGGTTACTACCCTTTCACCATGTCTGTCTGATGCAGTCAGTCTGGTGAGGGCCTTCATCTAGAGTGTGCTTTCTGTGATGTATAATGATTTGTGCACTTTGCTGTGCTTGGAAGCGGTGATGGCAACATGTTTAGTGTACTTCATTGAGAAGATTAGGAATGCAAATTATTCTGTTTTTCTCCCTTTTTTTACTGGCCGGATTCTAAGATCATAACTATTCTTGTATGCTGGTCTTGGGTGTTAGGAGGATCGTTTTTGCAAATGCACTTTGTGGATTTAGATACATTTGCATGTTCAGATCTTCCTTCACACAAACAAACCAAATGTTCTTAATGCAGAATTTTTCAACTTCAAATAAACAGGGGGAACTTTAAATTTAAATTGACCTTTGAAGTGCATCATCCTGAACCCTGCTTTGAATTTGCCTGTGATGCCAGGGTGCATGGATAGATGCTAGAGCAATGACAGGATTCGCTAACACTACTTCGATTTCAATGGGTAGAGTTTGATAGTAGACCTGTCGACAGTTCCCCCTAAACAAATTTGTTTTTTGCATTGCTGACCTAGGATAAAGGGATACAGCTAGAGATCAAAATGCTCGTATATGATTCAACAATTTTTATTTTTTCACTTCATGGAGAGTTTTTTAACCCTTACTGTACTGGGCTATTTTGAGCACCCACTGACTGGGGGGGGGGGGGCTGGGAGGCCCCCCCCCCCCCCCCCCTATGATCTCGGCCGTCGAAAATTTGCATGTTTGTAGATATTTACGTAAGGAACAAGATGGTGTAATTATTTTTTTCCGAATATGCAAATTTTTGTTGTTAGCCTAATTAATTATGCAAAATGCGCTAATTTTATGCATTTTACAGAAAACGTGTCAAACTCCACTTTTTGAATGTTGAAACTCATTATTCGTATGAAACTTCTTTTCTAACACAAAAAAGTTATTTTAATGTAATTAATAATGATAATTTATGCAAAATTTGATGCGATTTTTATATATTTTTTTTTTTTTGATGACATGCGCATACTAATTGTTATGTAACGCCTTACAGGTATATCCGATTTCGACGAAAATGGTATCAAAATGTGCGTAAGACTTGAGGGCAAAAAGTCATGAAACGCCAGTTCAAAATTCCAAGCGGTTGCGGCGCAATCTCCGAAAATGTCAAGGGGGGGGGCCTCCCAGGCCCCCCCCCCCCCCCCCCCCCAGTACAGTAAGGGTTAAATAATCTGGAGTTCTGGGCCCTGTCTTTTAAAGAAGTGATTGATCCGAATCAATCAAAGTTTGCAGTCCCCTAAGTACATAATTATTAATCGCAACTGGTCATAGAATTGTAGTTCTGGAATAAGTCACTGAAAGCAATTATGAATCATTTATCACATTTAGGGCTGGGATGTTTAGATCAGTAAACTATTGACAAACTTGCTCTAAATTCACATGTTACATTTATAAAGCTAGGAGACCCTGTGTTTTGCATGTTACAGGACGTTTAGTTTGACTCTCATTTTTTAATTGTTCCTCCCCCTCACTTACTCAAACATTTTCTAAGAAACATGTTCGGCAGATGTTATTTATATGTATTGTGAAATTTTGGCGCGAGTTTCATATGAGAAATTGAGAATTTATTTTATGTTATTGTCAGGACTTGAGATTTTACTATAGTTAAAATGTTGTTGGTGAAAGGAAAAGAGGACCGACAGATGGGAAGGCATAGGCTCTCATCGACTATGATGGCTGTGGTGATGAGCTTCATGCTTCTGTATGCTGTAATCATTGCAGAATAATCATTAAAAATGCATCCTTTTGCCTGCTAATATCATCAAATTCAGCTTTTAAGATCTTGCCTATAACAGAGTGGATTGGCTTTCAAGCAGCCTTCCCACATGACTGATCTGGACAGAAGTAGGCAACCACAGGAACAAACAATCCTATTCATTACATCTACAACAACCAAACTTGGTGTTGGGGTTCAACGTTTAAAAACAATGCCAGACAAGCTAAATAAATAGATACTAAACATTAAATCTACCGGAGTGATTTAGTAGAAAGCGCTGCTCTCCAGCAAAGCAATTTAAGTTCAGTCTTCAGTTACTCAACTTACTATTTCTTTCATTTCCCCAATTTTATTTTGTTACGTGAAATGTAGCCAATAATGGTGCCGGTAATCCAGACATGCTTCGCCAGTGGGCCGAGTACTACAAAAACCAAGGTACAAGCATTGAAATCCAATTATTAAGTAGATAAGATACATAGCCCCAGCTTCGGACATCTCGCAACCACTTGGAACTTTGCTGGGATTAGCACCTCAGAAAGAAAGGGTTTGAATTGAAAAAATTAAAACTAATACATGATGGATATATGTTTAACTTGGTGGATATGGTTCGATTGATTGAAAACGCAACTTTTTCCATTACCTCAACAACATTTAGTAAAGCAAGGTAGTTCTAGGGCTGCAACTCGACAGTTGCTCCGACCAAGCCACGAAGTGTAGAACATTATTATATCCTAACAAAAACCTGTACCGGTGGGGAAAAAGAATCTCTGATAACTGTAACCTTTGTAATTGTACTGGAACTCTGCATCATGTTCTTAATAATTGTGAAAGAATGCTCGGCCGATATACCTGGCGCCATAACAACATACTACGCATCATGCTCAAACACATTAAAAACACTTTAAACATATGCAGACATAGAAGAAGAATGCATCAATGGGGGCACCAAACAATACATACCCAACACAAACCAGACATCTGCCACATTGACAGCAAAAATAAGGACATTATCATCATCAAACTCACAGTCCCCTTCGAAAAAAACATTGACACGGCACATCAACGAAAACAAGACAAATATGCAAGCCTCGCACATGACATAACGTCAACAGGGTGCAAGAGCAAACTAATCTGTATTGAAATCGGTTCACGTGGACTCATAACCCCACAAAATAAATACTGCCTAAAGGAAATCCTCAAAATCAGCAACTCAACTAGGTACCCCAAATCCAGGGACAAAATATTGAAGGCCGTTCTGTTTAGTTCTTATGTAATAATCCAAGGAAGACGTGAGCGAGCATGGCAATTTTGATCAATACCTTTAATTTATCAATCTATATACATTATTTTTTCATCATTTCCTGTTTATCAACGAACTTGTAACCATTCTGTATCAAACTGACAATATTTACTGTAATACCTCATTTATACATTATTCATGTATGGGGATCTTTCCTTCCTCATCATAATGTTACAATTTTACAATCTCCTTTTCACCTCTTCCCTTTCTCTCTATCCAGGTCAGGTGCTCCTTGCTATCACATATATTAACCTGCCGCCTAACCCACTGGGTTGACGGGCCTTGTTTTTGTGTGGACATGATCTCTAATAAAGACTTGATTTACCACCTACCAAATGCAACTTTTTTCCATAACCTCAACAACATTTAGTAAAGCAAAGAAGTTCTAGGGCTGCAGCTCGACAGTTGCTCCGACCAAGCCACAAAGTGTAGAACATCATTTGTAACAGGTGTATGTTTTTCTTGTCTCTCCTTGATGCGTGTGTGTGTGTTTGATGGGTACAGCTGCTGGCCAGGCAGGTGGACAACCCCAGGACTACTCCCAGCAATGGATGGAATACTTCCAGCAGCAAGCTCTGTATTTTAACCAACCAAACCAGGGGCAGACACCCGCACAGGTAAGTACTTCCTAAATTCACACCACACCACATCACACATCCTTCACAACATGTGACCGAACATGATATCCTTACTGGCTCTATATGCATATTTCTGTATGGTACAACTTCATAATGAACATATTTTTCTAAAGACATTTCTAAAGACATACCTTGTGCATAGAATGTAATTATTGATCTAATTGATTTAAATTTATTTCATTGTCGAGGGATTTGTATATTGTAGCTATATAATGAACTGAAGCTTTTTCATGTTACATGAGCTTGGCTTCTTGTAAGCTTGGCTTGCTCAGGGTTATCTAGCTAGTCCATAGTATATTTCTAAAATCATTTTAGTTATTATTATTATTTTTTTTTTTTTTTTGGGGGGGGGGGGGGGTAAGAAGGGTCTAGAAGATTGAAGGACTACTGTTCTATATAGCAAGTTATGAATGAATTTCCAAGTTTTGTATTTGTCACAATAGATGGTAACGATAGCCAGGACCCATGCTGTCATCATCAAAACAACTTTTGACGAGAGGTTTCACAGCATTAAATTTGATGTCTTCCTGTAAATGCTAGGGGCAGGGGGTCATGTTTGAATAGATGGTCGTCATATATGTGGTTATTATAATACTTTGATTGTACTTTTTTTTCTAAACAAATTGAAATTTCATTAGTTTGTAATAAGTAATACAGCTCAGTTTTATCAAGATGAACGTGAAATACTTGGCCCAAAACTAAGCAAAGTACCTAAACTTAAAACTAAGTAAAATACCAATTTTTCTGAGACAAATATTGAATACGGGCCCCCAATTATGATATTTATCATGATGATAGGTTTAAATGAATTAATTTGTATACACGGTATGTGTCCCTTTGCCTGTGGAATGTACAAAAAGAAAATTGCTGGAAAGGATTATGTGAGAGGCCGAGTGATTATGAAAGAGAAAAGATTGAACAGTGTTTTTTTTGGATACTTTTTGATGAGTGGTATAATGTGTGTGTGAATGTGTTTTATCTAATTTTGGAATGCTAGAAGCAAAGTTTCGTCATTATTCAATATGCATCGACTGGAATCTTTCTTTTTTTTGTAAGGAAGAATTATATAATATTGAGTAGTGCCCCAAGGGGGAGAAAAACATAAAGTACTGCCTTTTATAAAACAACGTTATCCGCGACTTCATCACAAATCCACTGATTAAATTTCCCATTTGAGATACGCATAGATGTAGTGATGTCATATTTCAGACAGTCAGAACTTATTGTTGGTCAGATTTGTTTCAAACTTATGCCATTCTGTTTCTCTTATTTTTCTGCTTTCGTACAAATGAACTTATTTCAAGTTTTAAATACTTCAAGTTTTAAATACTTCAGTTTCTATATTACTATCACTTTCTCAATCACCATTACCATTACAATAGCTGTAGGAATTTAACCGTCAAAGTTTCAATTAGACTTGCCTTTTATATCAGACCCAAACTGTTTTTCCCTGTTCTATTCCTATTCTCTAGTTCTCTTATTATGCTCTAGTGCTCATTTTTTCCCCAGCTTAATTATAACGATTAGGGATCTTGAAAATGTTTGACTTATCATTTTTGAAGGTCATTTTCTAGTTTTTTGTCAACATTGAACCAATAAATTACTGCATGGCTATTTGCGATTATACTTCACTCTTTCAGATGTTTTTTTTTTTTTTTTTAAGACATCAATATTATAGACATTTCTGTCATAATTATTGGAATTTTTCTTAATAAATGTTTCTTTCTGAGATGCTTCCCCCATAATCAACATTTGCATTAATATCGTGTTTTACCACTCATTGATTTGCCCTCATATGCAATTGAAATATAATCTTTTGATATGATCATAGTGCTCCTTTGTCGTGTATATTGCAATTTGCTCACTTATTGTATGCAAGAAATTTGGCAAATTTCTTTTTCAGGCTAATTAGCAGCTCCATTCCTATCCTCAATCAAAGGTAAGATAAAATGTAAAAACTAATATTGTGAATTGATCAATTTGATGAATTGCTATTGTATGAAAACAATCCAATTGAATTTTGAATTTTCCATGAATATATGCAAGATTTTGTTGTCATTTGCAATTTTTGAATACTACATTCTTATTGACTTGAATAATGATTCATTCTATTGGGGGGGAAAATGTCTTAGAACTTTCACTATTAGCGGTTAACTGGTTAATCGCTAGAAATTGTAGGAAATTAACCTGAAAAATTATTTAATTATTCTAAGGAAGGGGCTGCTTAGGTTTGCCGCTACATAATTGCACAACAGTGTTTTTTGAGAATTAAGCCGAATTTGATTTGATCAGTTGTACATGAGATACAAAAATGATAATTTTACACCTCATTCACAGCTATTAACCCTTTTTTGATCACACACAAACATTTATTTCCTTTCCAAATAGTAGGCCCTTATTATCAAAGTTGAAAAAGAAAAATGCATCAAGATTTATATATATTTAAGAATTCTGTCACATTTCGTAAAACATAGATTTCTAGTGGTTAATCAGTTAACTGGTAATTTATGTATTCCTTTCCAAAATAAAGATTTAATATTGTCCTTTATATTGTTTTGATATATGATGCATTTCATATTTTTGCTACAAATTACATTCTAGATTTTGTACTAACTCATTTAAATATATATATACAACCATCCAGCGGATCATAATTACTCGAAAATGCGAAATGTAATTAATTTTTGGGGACTTTTTATGAATATTTTATTTATTTTGTGACATAAAAATATCTGCCCACATTTCTACCAAATGAATAATTTGATTTTTGAATATGATGTGTGCTTTGAGGATATTATTTCAAGGCAATCTTTGTTCTATTTCTTTGCGGGTAACTTCCCATTTATTGTCTTGGTATATATAATGAGTGATCATCGATGATACCTGTATAAATGCAGTATTATATCGTAGGAATGTTTCTGAAAATCTGATTTTCTTGCTTACTGAGGGGTATTTTGTGACTTCTTCTTCCTTGATATTTGTTTTCCATATTTTCATCATTTTCAAAATATTTTAATTCTTGATGAAGTTATTCTTGAAATTTGAAAGTACAGATCCTTCTGTCATGTGCTCTCCCTCTCTCTCTCTCTATCTCTCTCTCTTTTATCATGATTATTTCACATGTTGATGAAACTTTGACGTTAATAATGAATTGTGACAAGTTAGTGCGTGAATATTGCAAATTAGTCATTTTATACATTTTTGTTATTTACTTTGATATGTGGGAAAAGAAGTAAAGCTATTTCAATACTGCTATGACATAAAAAATCATTGAGAATTTCTTGCCTTGTTCAATGCTAGAAAACTATTTTGAGGCATTTACGTTGAAAGTGTTCCACCCCAAATGCTCTGAATTTTATTGTATATTATAGAAGATCAAGCATGCTATATTTCACTTTGATCTTTTATGTGTAAATCATGTGGCACCAGATTTTATTCATGAAAATGAGACTAGATTAAACCTAATTAAACTTATTTGACTGATTTAATAATTGCAAATCAATGGCCCATTTATTATGTACAAATTTGTGTAATTCTGAAATATCTTTGATTATATAGAACTTACTCTTCCTGATGCCTTCAGGGAAGAAAACAGTTGTTTTTTATGGAATGAAGACTTTTAGTGCTCCATGAATCTTGGGACCGACTCTCTTATCTTAGTCTGCGTTTAACCAGGACTTGGTTATAATCGATCTAACCTCTAATTGGGCTGATTCATACTACCAGAATACATTGTATAGCTACCGGTATACAATTGTCATATACCGGTAGCTATACAATAAATTATGGTCGTGTGGACTAGGGGGTTATATCAATATATTTATTTGTGTATTTTCTGCTGAATGTGTGACAATGGGTCTTCGGTCTTGACATGTCTTCTTTAGATTGAATATTGCTTGATTTTCATTTGACTTCTTCCATTTTCATATCGAGATGGTATTTTTAGTCATGATTATTTTGAGATTCGAATGTTTGTGTATTTGAGAGATGTCATGTGAAATGGGCGATGGATTATATTTCCTTATTGATCGACAAGTTATTATTTTTTACAATAGTTCTTGCCATCTGTTTTTAAGAAAATATTTTCTTGAATTTGAGAGAAAGAGAAACTTATTACATGTAGATGCTTTTCCTGGGCATCTTGATCCTTGAATATTCCATATACATTCTTATGAAGTTGTACAGCCTTCTGTGAGGCATCATAGTTTTAACACTGGTTTATTTTTATTATGTAAGACTTGCACAAAGAGATCTAATATTGGATATTTGAAATAAACCTGCACTTTATAATTCATGTGCAATATTTTCCATTCATATTTTGCATATATGGCCATGGGTTATTGGAGAATAAATAATGATTATGATATTGATAATAATAACCTCTGTGCCTTCCATTGTGGGGCTTACTTTTTGACCTTCAAATACTGGAATTCATGTCTGTTTGAAAGGATTATTTTGACACCTGTGATTTGTTAACATTTGGGGGGGGGGGGGTGGCAATTGATGGGGCTTTCCATTAAAAAAGAATTTCTAAATTGGTCCAGATTAACGCAAGTTTTATGCTGTGATACCTAATTAGCCAGCAACACTGAAATCAGGCTATATTGAGAAAAACAAATTATTGCTATAAAAAACCTTTTAATTAACAATTTGTGAAAGCTGAAAGTGTACAAATTCCCCTCAAAAATCTTAATGTTATTTTAACTATACTGTATTAAAAATACGAGCTTCTAATATTACTGCTATAATTAGTTATTGCAAGTTTCAAAACATTCTCAATCAACATAGGGGCCGCTTAAACAACAAAATAGACCACTCAAAGCGCCTGTACACTCTCACATGAAATATTTTCTGTCATGTCACATATTATAAATTTGAATTGTGTGTAATAATCTGGATACAAATTTTTCAACCTACATGTTGCAACAGTTCACAAGTACTAAAGTGTCATGGAAGAATAAAGCTTTTAAATTTCATAATGTATATGTGCATTGTAGATATAACCACACTTTCTCCTCAGATGCTGACGGATCTTCCTGGACAACCCATTTTGCAATGTTTTTGTTTCATGTTCTTATATATTCACAGGGTCAGTGAAGCAGTTTTAAAGTATCTCTTCTCACGAATTCTTCAACACTTCGTTAAAATCATTATATGCATTGCTGATATAAAGATTCGCCGATACACATATTCCTTGCTTTTTTGGTTGTTGTAGTGGACGCCCATGGTGGGTGGCGTTCAGAGGGTAGAATTTGCTCTCCGTGTAACATATGATTATGCCAGACACTTAAAATTGTTATGTAGTGGAGTTCATAAGTTAAAACAGGATGTATATAGAGTTTGTTTCTGTTTTTTCTGTCATTAATACCATAAGTATCTTATTC
The DNA here is from genome assembly GCA_035222895.1 of Strongylocentrotus droebachiensis. Lineage (NCBI taxonomy): Eukaryota > Metazoa > Echinodermata > Echinoidea > Camarodonta > Strongylocentrotidae > Strongylocentrotus > Strongylocentrotus droebachiensis. The sequence continues at coordinate 139,912 of JAVYIG010004972.1, forward strand.
ATTTATCTTTTTTGTTTATAAATTACTTTTTCATTGATTTTTCTGTGCCTGAACAGTTGAATAGGTTATGTATGTAAGCCATATTTTGATGTTGTGTTTTACAGTGATAGTATGGTAAGGGTTGTTTGTAGTGTTTTAAACTTATTCCTTTATGATAAATTAATGTAATGAACGTGTAACAATATTTGATGTAAGCCATGTAAATATTAATTAGTACCTCAACTTATAATATGTATACACAAGAATATCGAGGCCTAGGCCCTTAGAAGTTGTTTTCACTACGATGGTATTTTCTTCCCCCCTTTGTGATATAAATGTTCCAACGTATGGGCATCTTCGTACAGAGTACATGATTGATTATTTGAAAAATGAAACTGATAACATATACTTGCGTCTACTACCTATAATGCAATGCCAAAAATATTTTTTTTCTCTTGAATTTGCATATTTCTATTAAAGAGAGATGTGACTTTGCGTGTTATATAAAGCGGTTATTTGAATTGTTGACGAGTTCTTTTCCCTTACTTTAGTAGGAGGTGAACTGGGCTGTCCCTCGCAGTGCTGAAACGTGTAAGTGAATAAGAACAGCAATGCAATGATCTTTGATTTGTCATAAACGTTTTGTATCAAAATGAATAATGCATATGCTATAAATTATTGAAAAACTATTTTGTCTTGACAATCGCAGACATTTGTATTTGATCTTTTTTTCTTTGTTCCAATTTTGTTTATATATATTTTGTGATAGGAAATAATCAAAATTTGGACAAAGTGATTTCATGCTGTGCTACAATTATTGAAATGATTATGTTTATTGTATTCACCTCTACATTTAAATATAGTACTTTGACAATCATATGTTGAAAATGCATTTAATTATTCAGTCTAACATGTTTCTATGTTTATGAATGATACAAGATTTTTTTTTTTTGTTCCATTGCGCGATATAAACGTTTCTCTTTTCCATTTGAAAATGAAAAATCATGTACCGTATGCTGCCCGTAGAATATAGATTATAGAAACAACTTATTTGCCTTGATGTATTATTATTTTGAGACCTGTTACAATATATATAAAGTAAATCTTTTGTATGTAGATAACTTTAACTGATATACTCTCAAAACTGTAGGTGGAATATGTGTAAAATTAAGTTATGAATGAAAAAAAGCAGGGAAATGGTTTTAAATGATGCATATATTCTCCTACGGATGTACCGACTTTACAAGGCTTGGATGCATGACGGATCTAGCAGAGTAAGGTCATCGACAGCTTTCATCGTTTTATGGTAAGATTGTAGCTCTAAGATATTTCCTTTATGCATTGCCAACAGTTTGTGTATATTGCTCATATTGATACGTTTTCTTATTGTTAAAAAAAAAAAAGTTAGGTTAAAAAAAATTAAATATTCCAACAAAATATACATGAAACTCGCAAAATTTCTTTTGTCATGAAATGTTACTTTTATCTGAGACTGTTTTCATATGTTTAATATTGAATAATGTGAATATACTATATCATTGAAGCTACATGTATGAAGTATGTTTTGTACAATATGACCATAATGACCTTAAATGACTACATGTACTATTGCATTTTGACTTTTTACTGTTATATTTCCATATAATTCATTGTATAATTGATTAAAAGGGTGAAATATAAAACTTTTTTTTTATTGTGTTCAGACATTTTTGCAGTATATACATGAATTTAACAGATCACTGTATTGTAACATTTATGTCAAGGTTTGCATCTATTCTCATGTTCCCCGTTAGTACTGAAGTATTTTGCATGGTGTAAAAGTGTATATTTGACTGTAGAAAAGGAAACACATTTGTGTCTCTCTTTTATATTGGCTTCATTGGTTCTTTTTAAATATCTAATAAAGCAAGTTGCTCTGGTTAATTGAAAATTGTGTCTACATTTGTTTGTCTTCTGTGGTGCCACATTACTTTAATATTAAATTCCTGTTTTTCCCTGGAGTCAGATTAACGAAGAGTGACACAAAAAGCTACTGGATATGCAGGGGAAGAGTTCTTTCAAGCCTGTCTGTACTAGTTTGGCTGGGGGGATTAGACCTCCCTGCAAGGTCACTGAATGGTGTGAGAAAGCTTTTAGGAGAAAAATGGAAATAAATATTTTTTGTTTTGAGCTCTTACATAATATATTTTGAGTGGTGTGCCAAGTGAGAAAGCTTTTAGCTGTACACAGCAAATGGGAGAGTAAATTGCAAGAATGAACAGAAAGCTGAAATATATAACAATAGTAATAATAAACACATGTATAAGCAGATGCTAAAGGAGCAAAGCACCTGTGATTGTCTGCTGTAAAGTAAGACTAAGTACATGTACCAATAGACCAGTTCGTACTAGATACAATCTGCACATGACCCGATAAAGGTCATTTCTGATAGAATTGTAAAACCCACCGAGATGAATACGTGCTCATGTTATGTAATCACTCATATGTGCACCTACGGTACATTGTATGATACAAGAGGGCAAACAAAAGCTATTCATGAAGCACATGACTTTGGCGTTGATTATTCTAAAATACACGAAGTGGGACTTCTCCATGAGTAAAAGATCTGGACATTTCGGGTCATTTGACTTGTGTGCTAACTATGAAATGGTCTATTGTATCTTTAGTGTGGAATTGCCCATACATGTGCTGGAGTGATCTTTCTCACCAGCTCTTCTCCCTCATCTTTCATCATCTCCCCCTCATTTCTTTCTCTCCTTATTCCAGATTATACAACGCCTACTAAGATTCTTGCAACCTCATTGGTCAATTCTTGATTACATGACGTGCGCTAAAAGTGCCATTGAACGGCATCATTCCAGCAGTGCAATTCCGTTTGATCCTTTCGCACCATATTGCACTCTGACGTCACTAACGATGTACAAAGTATATGGTGAGATAAGTGACGTCAGAGTGCAATGGTGCGAAAGGATCAAACGAAATTGCACTCCGCTTAACAATAAACATAAAGGTTGGTACGCGCGTGGTTTACTGCCTGCTTAATAGTGCGCGCTCACTATCAGCAATTTCATCAATTGAAACAAACAAAAAATCGCTGATATTTAGGCCTAGGAAAGCTGTTTTAAGCCCGTTAACGTCCGAGGTGTTGTATAAAACAAATAGTGAATGGTCTTTATTCGTGCAATGGAACAATATTTTGCATTCGGTGAAAGATGAGACACTCCATTCAACTCGGCTGCGCCTCGTTGAATATAGCGTCTCTTATCTTTCACCTCGTGCAAAATCTTGTACCATTGCACTCATGACCATTCACGATTTCTATACTATCTCTCTCTCTCACTGAAATCATATACATGTAGTACACTGTAGTGCATCTACAGTGAAACCTCTCAACAAAGTCCTTTGACACTATCATCCCATTGTATTCAAGCTTTATTTTCAAGTCCCCTCCCCCAAAAAACTTTTTTTTTTAAATAAAGAAATACATGTATTCAATACAAGATGGGACTAACATTGAAATATGATTCTACTGTACTAAATGACAAGATGAAACTTTTTTTTTTTGCATTATACCTTAATGTAGTTTTATTCTAAAAAGCATTCTATGACGGAGTTGCCCAAAGCAAATACAAGTACATTATGTGACAAGAAATATTTTTTTAAATACACATGTCATAACAGTTTGTTTTTTTCAACAATAAGTTGGTGACAAAGTATTCTGTACACAGAGTTCACCTAAAACAATACAACATACATGCTTAATTTATGAGGCCTGACAGTGATACACCTGAACACCCCTCCCCCACCCTCGCTCTCCATCCACACATACCGGTATTTGAAGTAGCAATTCACAGAATCGGTAATAAGGACCAAGAAAAATGAAAAGACGCATAATTTCTGCTGCAATTCATGAAATTGTTGTCCAAGCACCTGGCAATTAGAAAGGGGAGGGTGAGGGTGGCATTAATTGCTTTTGCATTCTCATTTTACTCACAGCTTTTCCAATACAAGTATATAAATCATTCAAGCAAATTAAAGAAGAAAAAAATCATTGGCTTTTCCCTAGCAATTTCTTAGAGTAACTACATGTAATCATCCAAAATAAAGACTTTCTTCTCAAGAAACTAAACAAACAAACAAGCAAATAACGGGTCCGTCGTTACACATCACCATAATACTAGAATCCACAATTAACAGTATAAAAATGTGTCAAGTACTTTTAGTTTTCTTGTATTTGTTACATTACGAGCTAGATCTTAAATTTGTCATAGATTTCCTCTTTCGTGGTTGATAAGAATTGCCTTTACATTCTCATTTTGCTCACAGCTTTTCCAATACAAGTATATCATTCAAGCAAATTAAAGAAAAATAATCATTGGCTTTTACCTAGCAATTTCTTAAAGTAACTACATGTATTCATCCTAAATAAAAGACTTTCTTCTCAAGAAACTATACAAAAACAAACGAGCAAATAACGGGTCCGTCGTTACACATCACCATAATACTAGAATCCACAATCCACAGTATAAAAATGTGTCAAGTACTTTTATTTTTCTTGTATTTGTTACATTACGAGCTACCGGTAGATCGTAAATTTGTCAGAGATTTCCTCTTTCGTGGATAATAAATGCATCACTATTGTATGCGTTCAAAGTCTCTAAAGAACAATGATAACTAGACAAAATTATTCATAACAATCTTCTTATTACTACTGTTGCATGAACAAATTTTTCCATACAGTTTTCAATGCTCTATGCCAATTTGTTATACGAGGATGATAAAGTATAAGTTCATTCATTATTCAACACGGTGTCAAATTTTTGCAACACCTCTCTTTATTTGATCAAATAAAAAAAGTATTCATACTTGTGAGGTACTTGGTGCATCACAGTACAGTTGATTTAACAATGCCCACAAATTCTTTTCAAGGCTCGCTCAGACATGGCATAACCTCCATGGTGTTTTTAGGACGACGTAAACACACTTCACATTTCTGTATCTTATAACACAGCGCTTGGTGAATATGCGCAAGTCTTATAGTTTAGCATCGCCATGGCCATTATCAAATCAAAAACGTATGTGGTGACTTAAAGGTAAAGACCAGTTTTGGAAACGCCCCCCTCTCAAAAAAATGAAATGGAAGCTTTTATTACCAATCACGTGAAAGAATATGTTTTGACTGATACGTGATGATACAAATTTTGCCGAGAAACCCGCCTACTAATTGATATATTTGGTAAAATATATCAATTTGGACCTGATAGATATAACGCATGTGTCGCGTAGTCCCATATGCATCTTTCATTGTACAGTGCTTGTAACTTTACCAAGACTGGGCCAAATTTCTTATCATTTTGATGATTCCAGAACCTTGCAGTACACACCAATACTTATATGCTAGATGATCAACCTTTTCTGATCGATTCCACAACGTTTATTTCACAATGCAATGGCACGACCAGAACTGGGGGGTGTTTCACAAAGATTCTAAGTCGAACTTAACTCTAAGTTGGATTTAAATGTTATGGAATTAAAGCCATAAGCATCCTTGAAAATATGTTGTAAAACTTATTTCAAAAGGCATAAAATGTTGATTTAAATCATTCATATTCTTGATATAGAATTATGAAAAGTGTAAAATACTTTAATTTTTGCTTTTGAACATATTTCATTATAAGGCTACAAATGGCTCTTCATAATATTTAAGTCCAACTTAGAGTTAAGTTCGACTTAGAATCTTTGTGAAACCCCCCCCCCCCCTGGTCTTTATCTTTAAAGCACCATATCTGAACAAGCCCTGAGCATGGACATGTATACCCAACAATGTGTGCTCAAAAATTCTCTCTGAACGGTTGTATGGTGAACAAATTGTAGCAATATTATCAATACGCTTATGTAATCGGTAGAGTGGTATTCTGAAATTCTTTCATCTTTTATGTTGGTGATAATCTAGGCATGTTAATTTTCATAACGGATCATCGAGCCATCGATTAGTTCCTATAAAAATAGCTGACTGTTCACCTATAGTTCAGAGATACCTCTGCAAAGCACCGATGAAAAGTGTTCACTTTCTGTGATTTCAAATTGTTGTAACAACTAAAATACTGTACCTGTCGCTAACATAAAAGAAAAGATTTCAGAATACGACCCCATAAAGCTGTAAAGCACCAACAGAAGTGGTTTCAAATCGCAAACGACATAAATTCTCCTGCCCTAGTGTTGTCACTTCATGCCAACTTCGTGTACTAGTGTTTTGACAATTTTCAGCGAATTTAATGGATTTTAATAAATAAATGGGCATGTCCTTTTTTTGTTTAGTGTTTGGAACTAAAAAAATGTGTGTTTATAAGTGCAAGAAATTTCATGAAAAAGAGTCATCTTTTCACTGTATTTGCCAACATGAATGCATACCGGTATGTACAATGTTTTAGGGTGCTAGGTTTTGTTTGGTACTTGAAACGCCCCTAAATTGGGTTATTCTTAAAACTTATTTTGTAATGGTTTTCCTGGTAACTGGGGTGTAACATTTTGTGGAAAATGTTTTTTAAGTTTGCAAATAGCGGGTCGTTATCGACTCCGCTATTAGGGACTTTTAGATTCGCACGAAGACAATAGGTCTATGCTACGATCGACGTCCTGTTAAAGCACTGCCGTGAATGGAAGTACCACGTATCAGTCCACGCAAATCTAAAAGTCCCTGTTACCTTCCTGTGCGACACCTTTGAATATGAAGTGATACCACTGGGGCTTCCCCACATTTGAATTTTAAAGTTTTATTTATTCCAAATTTTACATAAAAAACACTTTTTTAAATTTTTTTATACAGGTGTATATTATCATCATCAATAGTGATCTGTCAGTTGATGACAGGTTCAATGACCCATTCAAAATTCTATATCAGGTGTCTCTCCACGTTCCTCGGTCTTGAGCCAACCGTTTCATCGTTTCATACCCTGTTGAATACCCTGTTGTATATTATATAAGAGTAGATTTCACACAAGAATTTTTTTTTTTTTAATTAAAGATTTCAAATCAGGTATAATGTACGGAAAATAAGTACAAAATTTTGAAATATGTAGATAAAACGATGTAAAATGTGGGGATCCTAAATAAAAAGCATAGATTGTATGTGAATAGGCTCCCGTACTGATTAACACAATATAGTAGGTCTGAATTTAAAAGGTATTATAGGAGGCGAGAACGGAGTAGTATAATATGAGATTCTAGAGACGTACAAGGAGAGTGAATTTGAGAAGGAAAGAAAAATTAAAATAAAGAGTAGAGAAAATAATATAATAATGATAAGTAGGAGAAAGGTGAAGAAGGGAAGGAAGAAGAAGAGGGAGACAAAAAGAAGTGGAAGAAGAGAAAGCAATTTGATGGTTGTAAT